>JAVIAB010000073.1:95999263-96259263 GCA_032433765.1 Megaustenia siamemsis
AAGTGGATGTTGAGAGAGGATGATAGAAGTGAATGTTGAGAGAGGACGTTAGAAGTGAATGTTGAGAGAGGACGTTAGAAGTGGATGTTGAGAGAGAACGTTAGAAGTGAATGTTGAGAGAGGATGATAGAAGTGAATGTTGAAATAGGACGTTAGAAGTGAATTTTGAGAGGAGATGTAAAAAGTGAATGTTGAGAGGGGATGTTAGAAGTTAATGTTGAGTGGGGATGTTAGAAGTGAATGTTGAGAGAGGATGTTAGAAGTGAATTTTGAGAGGGGATGTTAGAAGTGTATGTTGAGAGGGAATGTTATTAGTGAATGTTGAGATGTGATATTTAAAGTGAATGTTGAGAGGTGATATTAGAAGTGAATGTTGAGAGGTGATATTAGAAGTGAATATTGAGAGGTGATATTAGAAGTGAATGTTGAGAGGTGATATTAGAAGTGAATATTGAGAGGTGATATTAGAAGTGAATGTTATGAGGGGATGTTAGTTTTGAGTGTTCAGCGGGATGTTTGTGGAATAAATGATGTTTAGGGCTGTTAAAAGTGAGTATTTGTGATATTAATTTCAAAGGATATGTATGTGAGGATGTTGAGGATAGATTTAATTGAAAATGTTTGAGGAAGATTTATATACGAAAATGGAGAACAGAGTTATGTGTAAATTGTTTATAGCTTTGTCGTATGATGAGAAAGAGAATAACATTTGTAAGACATATTTTGAGAATTGTAAGATTTTGTTGATGAAGAATGTTTAAAAGAGATTGTTATTTGATAGATATTGAATGAAGATTCTTCTTCTATTGCATTTATATTGTAACAGAAATATTTGTTAGACAGCTTTCAGTGACGGTTGTGATGTGATATAACCTTTGGCGTCTCAACAGACAGTTGGTAACAATTATGAGAAGTGAGTAGTTTGGTAAAGTATTAGTGTCATATGCTTGATGTTGTTTTGCTGTACAGCTTCTCTCGTGCTGAATCTTCCAATACTGCAGAATGAAACGATACATTCGTGATATATCAGATTCAAGGGGATTTCCCGAAGGGCTGCAATGTCAACATGTAGTCTCTGCAGCTCCATGTCGATGATGGCTGATTTCCTTATGTTTTGTGCATTCGTAGGTTGGTCTTATTTAATACAGGACACATAGTCCTAACGTTCCATGTGGCGAGTATGAGAGATGGTGTTTTCCTTCTGCTGTGTCCTAGTGAGTGACATTTCTGTTTGGCTTGCTATGCCTAGGCCAATAATATTGAGATAATGCGTTGCCCACAACGCACTACCCACTCATCGTGGCTTCTCTTTGAAGCGTTCCGAAGGAGTGACGAGGTTCTTACGTTCAGAACCAAAGTTGAATTGCAGGGAATGCCAGAAGATGGATAATACACCACCGACTGCTTAGGGTCCTTCCCTCCGGATTTTTTGTTTGGGTTTACTCCATTAGCCTTCGATCTGCTCACAAGGCAGTGAGTGGACTGGACGAGAAAGCCGCTGTCGGAAATTGGCATTCGCCAGTGCAACAGTGATTATATTGACCTATCACTGATAAAAATCCCGATTGAAAATAGGAAACTACCCACTTAACAACGAGAATTTTACTGTCCACCAGCCCGTCAGAAGTTAAACAACCACAACAGGCATGAACACACCACTAAATCCAAGCAGCACATCGCGTGTAATCGGCATATTTACTGGGTTATATATTTGTTAATATTATTTTGTAAGATAATAACTCAGGAAGAATTCAGTTATATAAATATAATTTAGCCAATGTTTAGTTCCAAATTGTAATTGAGCAAATCACATAATTATGTCTCAACAAATATTCAATTGTAAATTTATGACTTTTCGATTATTTAGTTATAATGAACATGTGTTGTTGTGAAGTTACGTTACATGTATTCAACTATGTATTCAACTGTATTCTATGCTGTAATCTAACAAATATTGAGTAATATTAAAACAAAATAGCAAACATTTACTAATTAGAAAAGGCATAGTGAAAATTATGTAAAAAAGATGTACCAGTAGTCTCTTTTCATTTTGGTAACATAACTGGAGTACAAAGTGTACTAAGTTTAACTTTATGTAGGCAATATCTGCAGGTTTTATTTCCTGGTATGACTTGTCTACAGCGATGTAGAAAAGCTATACGCCAAAATCTTGGAAAAAAGGCTTAGACCAATAATAGAACTACAGTTAAGCGATACTTAAATGAGGTTCCGAAAAAAACAGAGGATGTACTGACGCAATATTCACATTAAAACAGCATGCAGAAAAAAAAAGAGAACACAATCAAAACTTATACATAGCCTTCATTGACCAGGAAAAAGCATTCGACAGAGTAAACAGAGAACAACTGTGGGAGATACTAACAACATACGGAGTAAGCCAACATCTAACCAACCTAATTAAAAGTCACTACATCAACAGCAGCTGTAGGGTCAGAACAGCAGCAGGCTACACAGACCACTTCGAAGTTAGATCAGATGTAAGAAAGGGGTGCGCACTATCCCCCCTTCTGTTTATTACATACATGGACCATATATGCAAGCTAGCCAACCCATCAGAGACAGAGGAGTTCAACGAGCTTTTATTTGCAGACTATCAGGCACTAATGCATGAAACAATAGAAGACCTACAAGAACGCTTTAACGAACTCAACAGCTAAGACACAAAAAACAACATGAAAATCAACATCAACAAAACAGAAGTCATGAATGTCGCCAAAAATAAACAGAACATCAAATTAACTATAGAACTAAAACAAGTAGAGGAATTCAAATACCTAGGAAGTCTAATGACAAACGATAATTTTCAAACAGCAGAGATAGAATCAAGATGCAACAAAGCTTGTCAAATCATTGGACAGTTATCACCACTATTGTCCAGCAAGGAAATAAGTCTGAAAGCAAAACGAGCACTATACAATACAATCTTCATCCCAACGTTGTGCTACCAATACCAGACATGGCCCTATATGCAAGAACAATAAGAAAAATAACCACTACAGAGATTAAATGTGTTAGACGAATGACAGGAAACAGTCTGAGAGATAAGATCAGAAATAAAGAACTGAGAAAAAAGCTAGGAATAGCCCCCGCCATAGAATATATAAGGAAACAACAGATAAAATAGTTTGGCCATGTGACAAGGCAGGAAAACCAAAACACAACACAACGAGCCTTCAACAAACGTTGTGAGAACACCAGACCCAAGGGTCGACCACGAAAAAGATGGGTCGATCGAATATTAGAAGCACTAGGAAACATAACAGCAGCAGAGGCGAATAGAAGAGCAAAAGACCGCAAAATATATCTCCCCTCGACGCTGAAAGGCAGATGAGGAAGGAAAGAAGAAGAAGAAAATGATGATGATGACTTGCCTACTTATCAGTGAGTCAGTGGATAGTGGCTAGTACTTCAATGATCACAACACACAATATGGTATATAATAGACTTGCACATAAAGTCTCTCTTCAATGTTCAACTATTAATGTTTATTGGTATGGAACATTGTTCATCAACATCTTCATTTTCTTACAAACTTGTGAGTCTACTTACGACATGTAGAATATATGAAACACAATGGAACACAATTCTTGGACACTTGTAAAACAACTTCTACTGATAACTTCTCTAGTGTCTTAATAATCTATTACTGACTTATGACTGTAACTTGTAGATTTCTAACTGTTCTTACTAACTCCATCAAAACTTATTACTACACTTCCAACTTAACTTTCTAACTGTTCTGACTCTAACTGTTAACTGGCTAACTGCCTTTAGCAGTTCGGCCGAAGCCGTTTTAACTGACTCAGTCTACATTCTACTTCTTCTAATTCTCTGGCTTGACTTCTCTGTCCTAACTCCTTGTTCTTTAAATACTCCTCAACTCTCTTCTACCTGAGGCTCAGCAGCCAATCAGCTGCTGCTGAGTGCCCCTGCGACCCTTATGATCACAAGTGTTCGTCACTTACGTTTACGTGTCCAGTGTCCACTATCTGTGACTCACACCTGGACTTTCCCAAATTTGGGCAAAGCATCCTGTTTCCCCGAATCTCTACGACCTATTTGGAATAACATTACCTCATGACACTGGCCTCTCCTGGTAGCTAATTACCTGGCAGAGTAACACCATGAGTTTAGTGCATGGTATCATGTGATGGTCATTTACAATAACAACTAACTTGCATGGACAATCGTGGAGATTTGACAATACGTCACGAGGTCGATGCGTGATGGTCATCCTCACAACAACTGGTTGTATGTGTCATTCCACTATTCTGGACCTCTCCTTCGGTGCGTATCACTACCCACCCTCTACAACAGGTGAGTGGGGATCATGGAAAATCCCATCGCTTTGTCCAATTACTCTGTACCTCACTCCTTCCTCCAGGTTACTACCCTTCTCCTATAACCTCTACTGTAACTAAACTTCTGACTCACTAGTGATACTGAAATACCATCATTATAGTTAAATCTGCTGGTCGCCACTATATGATACTGTCATCGTCTATTCAAGGAGCGGTAACGACTAAATTACCTGCTCTCTCTATGCTTCCTTAGCTTACTCTGTTACATATTGTGGGTATTCTTCATCCAAGAAACTGGGAGAGATTGTTTTATGCTGTATACTATTCTGTTTAATATTAAAACAGTTAAATGAATTTAAATATTTGGCAACTTTGTTAATCTCAGACGGAAGATGTACAAAAGAGGTGATATGCAGAATGGCTCAGGCAAAAGCAGCCTTCCAGAAAATGAAGAAGATACTATGCAATCCATTTTTGACAATAGAAACAAGAAAAAGAGTTCTTAAATGTTATGTCGAGCCAGTCTTAACATATGGATGTGAATCATGGACAATAGGACAGCAGACAAGAAAATCACTGGAGTCTGTAGAAATGTGGTTTTACAGAAGAATGTTGAGAATACCATGGACAGCTAAGAAGAGCAATGAAAACGTTATGAAAGAGGTCAAAACAAAAAGAGAGCTAGTTTCAAATATTAGGAAGAAACCGTCATCATTTTTTGGCTATGTAATGAGAAGAGAACAGATGAAGTATATTGTAACAACTGGAAATTTGAGGGAAGAAGACATAGAGGGAAGCAAAGAGAAAAAATACCAGACAGCTTAAGAGAATGGCTTGACAGAAGGTCAACAACAGAAATGATAAAGAACTGTCGAGATCGAAAGTTGTGGAGAGACATGATCACCTACGCCAGTAGGCCCGGTACTTGATGATTATGATGACTATTCTGTTCCTCCTTGTCAAGTATTCCTTTTAATTCTGTCCACATTTGTATCGACAATCCGGATTTTTATGACCAGGGTTGTGAATCATGGACAATAGCACAACAGACAAGGAAATCACTGGAGTCTGTAGAAATGTGGTTTTACAGAAGATTGTTGAGAATAATATGGATAGCTAAGAAGAGTAATGAAAACGTTCTGAAAGAGGTCAAAGCAAAAATAGAGCTAATTTCCAACATTAGGAAGAAACAATCATCATTTTTCGGCCAAGTAATGAGAATAGAACAACTGGAATATATTGTAACAACTGGGAAAATTGAGGGACGAAGAGATAGAGGGAAGCAAAGAGAAAAAATACCAGACAGCTTAAGAGAATGGCTTGGCAAAAGGTCAACAACAGAAGTGATAAATAACTGTCGAGATCGAAAGTTGTGAAGAGACATGAACACCTACGCCAGCAGGCCCAGTTGATGATGATGGTGATGACCAGTGAGTCTTTTCTGTTATGTGCACTAGGGGGCTGACAACTCTTAATATGTTCGGTGTTTGTCTACACAAGTAACATCATTATAAGAAGGATCTGACAGGTCGAAGGGCTAAACAGTTATTGATATCCCGACATCTAATTGGTATATTGTCAGTGAGGTAATGAGTAAATACCGGTTTAGGACATTTGTAATTTGTTGCTTCCTCATTTATAGACGTTGTGAACTGGACATTTGACATCATTAGTTCTTCCGTTTTAGGCATTTAATTTGCTTTTTATTCCATTTGGACAATGCCTGGTAAAAGGGTTGAGGTCACCAAAAATTAGGGGGGGAAATCGTATCAGTAAACTAGCAGGTCAGTTAAAGTCATAGACAATACGTCTGTCAGATATAAGCCAGATGAAAAACAGTGCAGCGAAACTAAACCATGAAAGACGGTTCATGCTCTGATGATGCTAAACTGAAACGCGTGATGCTCATGCGGGTCTGTGTGGTCCAGAGATAAGACGTCGGCCTCTGGACAAGAAGGTTCCACGTTCGAATCCCCCTACAGACGGTGGGCAATTAAAAAAAAAATCGATTCCGTGTTTTCCTCGTTAGAAAGGAGGGGATTACCCTCATCTGGTCTTTGGCTAGTGAGATTCGATGTGTAGCCTTCACAGACAACGGCAAAAAACAGGAGGTCTGGGGTGCATTCTGCGCACGTAAAAGAACCCTTGATAGTTAGAATTGGAAAGAGAAGGCTAAAAATGACCGCTGCCATGGCAAAATTAGTAGGACAAAATCTTCCCAAAACGTTAACAATTCTTGATGATAAAAATTAGAGCACCTCTTAAATTGGAGAATATCTGCCTGTATGGCGAGGGACTCCTGAGCACACGGCTGCTTGTGTGAAAAATTGGGGAAAGGAGATATTCACGCAAAATTCAGTCCCTTGTGACTTCGCTAGACACGTACAGTTGGCACACACAAACAAACAAATGTCGCACACAATTGTAATGAAACTCATAAGAGATGTAAAGCTGGCACACACAAACAAACAAATGTCGCACACAATTGTAATGAAACTCATAAGAGATGTAAAGCTGGCACACACAAACAAACAAATGTCGCATACAATTGTAATGAAACTTATAAGAGATATTATCTCTTATCTCTTAGAATGAACTCGTTAACTTTGGGATTTTTTGCTGCTTTATGTAGAATTGCATTCTGTATTAATTATTTCGTTTTTTTTAAATAAATAGATAGTTCTTTTGAAAATATAATACCGACTTGACTGATGTCGACCACATCCCCCATAAAATTACGGTTGTTTGAATAAAATGGGCACTAACGCCAAGTCCGAAATATCTTTGAAGGCGTAGATGGAATCCATTTCTTCTGATAGATATCACCTGATACTGACCATATGATTCTATAGTCTGCGTTTATGTCACCTCTGTCAAAAGACATGCCATCCTATATGTTCTCATTGTTCACAGCTTCATGACTCAGAACAATATCAAGACAGGTTCAGGAACTACTTTTACACCGTTCATTTTAAGGGTTTACATGAACTAGGACAGCGGGATGCGTGTTATATTCATCATCGTCATCATTGAGTACCGTCTCCGCATCGAAGGTTGGCTACCATCTCTTGCATTGATAGTGCAGATTGTCATAGGTTGATTTGTCCATCTTTTGATGTTACTTGTCCATGTCAGTCTCTGCCTCTTTTACCTTGTATGCTCCCTTCCAATATTACTTTTATTTCCTGTTGTGTCTTTTAACATGCCCCAAACATTTCATTTGTCTTGTTCTGATTGTATTTAGTAGTATTATATGAACACATTTAATTTTTTTATAAAACGAAGACCGTGCAATGGTGCAAACATTCTTTGATATGGTTGTCATTAACTTCTTGCCGTACCCACTAGCGGATACACCCACCACGGAGGATCTGTCTCATAGTTTATCTAACCTGAACCACTTTCTCTAATTCTGCTTCTGTCAAATCATTTTAATAAAGAAAGTAAATAAAATAAATAAACGTAGGCTGTTGTTATGTCAACTTGATTAACTTCGATAAGATCGTCAGTATCAGTTAACTGGACTCTACCGGGGACAAATAATAATAAATGAATATTATTATAGAGGTAAACTTCCGAGGCGATAATCAGCGAATCAATTCAGATGAAGAGGTATGTTTACAGCACTCGGAAAAAATGACAAATAATCAACAACAGAAAAAAAATATATATAGAAAAAAAATATGGACCATCGAACTCGTACTCAGTGGCACAGTGCCTTGTCATGAAAATCCCACGCTAGGGAACACTGCCACTCAGCTAACTAAACATTTCAGCCTCTTAGGCAATGTCTTTACAGGTTTTATGGTGAGACATAGCAAGGGAGGAAACTGGAATTAAAAATTCAAGCAGGATAAGCTTGTGACGGACAACCCATAACATAAGACAAAACATGATTTAATACTCGTTAGTTTGGTAAGATCTCTTGTCTATGAGAGACAAACTAAAGCAACATTTGTCTTACGGGATGGACGGTCTGGTAAAGTCAAAGATAGGAAAATAGTTCGTTTATGCGAACGAAGAAAACATATGCTAATCATCATCATCATCATCATCATCATCATCATCATCATCATCATCATCATCATCATCATCATCATCGAGTGCCATTTCCACAACGAAGGTTGGCTACCATGGAGCGCCCTTCTGTTCTATCTCTTGCTTTGATGGTGCAGGTTGTCATTGTCTGGTTTGTCCATCTTTTGATGTTAGTCGTCCATGTTAGTCTTGGTCTGCCTCTGCCTCTATACCTTGTATTTTCCCCTCCAAGATTGCTTTTAGTAAGCTGTTGTGTCTTTTAACATGGCCCAAAAATCGCATTTGTCTTGTGTTTAGTAGTTCTCTTTTCATTTTTAGTTGTTTTAAGACTTCATCGTTTGTTTTCTTTTCCTTCCATTCAATTCTACCTATTCTTCTATATATCTACATTTCATAGGCTTCAATTCTCTGTTCTGTTTTCTTGTCTATTGTCCATGTTTCTGCACCATATAGGAATGTTGAAAAGACATACCATTTTGCTATTCCTAGTTTTAGCCCTGGTGTTATTTATACATTATATGCATGGCATGTGTGGCATGCCAAAATAATAATTCATGGGTGAAACAACTTACATTTTTATTAAAGTAGAAGGTTACATTTTTAGCGAAAGTTTACAGCTTTACCTTCTAAGGAAATAAAACTGGACAATTTTAGACTGTTGGAGAACGTCTTCTGTGAACGTATTGCAGAGAAAGAAACAAATGCTAAAAAATGGAATAATAATGACATATGTGTAATAAGTGAAAATGTTGAGTGCAATCACATACATTCGCACAATTTGTTGATGTCTGTGTTCAAAATGAGGTAACGGATGGAAAAGAAAATAACGTTGGAAAATAAAGATCAAGACGATTGACCTAACTGTCCAGTCGCTAGCTTTATTTAAGCCGCGGAATAGTGTAACCGATTTCCACTAAGTTCAAGATAGTGTCATGGTTTATGATGCTTGGGTAAGCTAACTTTATAATCTCTAGTGTCATGATTTATGATGCTTGGGTAAGATAACTTTATAATCTCTAGTGTCATGGTTTATGGCTTGGGTAAGCTAACTTTATCATCTCTAGTGTCATGGTTTATGGCTTGGGTAAGCTAACTTTATAATCTCTAGTGTCATGGTTTATGATGCTTGGGTAAGCTAACTTTATCATCTCTAATGTCATGGTTTATAATGCTTGGGTAAGCTAATTTTATAATCTCTAGTGTCATGGTTTATGGCTTGGGTAAGCTAACTTTTTCATCTCTAGTACCATGGTTTATGATGCTTGGGTAAGCTAACTTTATTATCTCTATTGTCATGGTTTATGGCTTGGGTAAGCTAACTTTATAATCTCTAGTGTCATGATTTATGATGCTTGGGTAAGATAACTTTATAATCTCTAGTGTCGTGGTTTATGGCTTGGGTAAGCTAACTTTATAATCTCTAGTGTCATGGTTTATGGCTTGGATAAGCTAACTTTATCATCTCTAGTGTCATGGTTTATAATGCTTGGGTAAGCTAACTTTATAATCTCTAGTGCCATGGTTTATGGCTTGGGTAAGATAGCTTTATCATCTCTAGTGTCATGGTTTATGATGCTTGGGTAAGCTAACTTTATAATTTCTAGTGTCATGGTTTTAATGCTTGGGTAAGCTAACTTTATAATCTCTAGTGCCATGGTTTATGATGCTTGGGTAAGCTAACGTTATCATCTCTAGTGCCATGGTTTATGGCTTGGGTAAGCTAACTTTATAATCTCTAGTGTCATGGTTTATGATGCTTGGGTAAGCTAACTTTATAATCTCTAGTGTCATGGTTTATGGCTTGGGTAAGCTAACTTTATAATCTCTAGTGCCATGGTTTATGGCTTGGGTAAGATAGCTTTATCATCTCTAGTGTCATGGTTTATGATGCTTGGGTAAGCTAACTTTATAATTTCTAGTGTCATGGTTTTAATGCTTGGGTAAGCTAACTTTATAATCTCTAGTGCCATGGTTTATGATGCTTGGGTAAGCTAACGTTATCATCTCTAGTGCCATGGTTTATGGCTTGGGTAAGCTAACTTTATAATCTCTAGTGTCATGGTTTATGATGCTTGGGTAAGCTAACTTTATAATCTCTAGTGTCATGGTTTATGGCTTGGGTAAGCTAACTTTATAATCTCTAGTGTCATGATTTATGGCTTGGGTAAGCTAACTTTATAATCTCTAGTGTCATGGTTTATGGCTTGTGTAAGCTAACTTTATAATCTCTAGTGTCATGGTTTATGGCTTGGGTAAGCTAACTTTATAATCTCTAGTGTCATGGTTTATGGCTTGGGTAAGCTAACTTTATAATCTCTAGTGCCATGGTTTATGGCTTGTGTAAGCTAACTTTATAATCTCTAGTGTCATGGTTTATGGCTTGGGTAAGCTAACTTTATAATCTCTAGTGTCATGGTTTTTTATGCTTGGGTAAGCTACCTTTATAATCTCTAGTGCCATGGTTTATGATGCTTGGGTAAGCTAACTTTATAATCTCTAGTGTCATGGTTTATGGCTTGGGTAAGCTAACTTTATAATCTCTAGTGTCATGGTTTATGATGCTTGGGTAAGCCAACTTTATAATCTTTAGTGTCATGGTTTATGGCTTGGGTAAGCTAACTTTATAATTAGTTATTACCAGAGCGGTCAAGACATCGGATCTCACAATCCTGAGAGGACAAGACATCGGATCACACAATCCTAAGAGGACAAGACATCGGATCTCACTATCCAGAGAGGACAAGACATCGAATCTCACTATCCTGAGAAGACAAGACATCGGATCTCACAATCCTGAGAGGACAAGACATCGGATCTCACTATCCTGAGAGGACAAGACTTCGGATCTCACTATCCAGAGAGGACAAGTCATAGGATCTCACTATCCAGACCGGTCAAGACATCGGATCTCACAATCCTGAGAGGACAAGACATCGGATCTCACAATCCTCAGAGGACAAGACATCAGATCTCACTATCCAGAGAGGACTAGACATCGGATCTCACTATCCAGAGAGGACAAGACATCGGATCTCACTATCCAGAGAGGACAAGACATCGGATCTCGCAATCCTGAGAGGACAAGACATCGGATCTCACTATCCAGAGAGGTCAATACATTGGATTTCGTTATCCATAGTGGTCAAGACTCCGGATCTCACTATCTAGAGAGGACAAGACATCGGATCTCACTATCTAGAAAGGACAAGACATTTGATCTCACTATTCAGAGTGATCAAGAGATCAATTCTCGCTGATATAAAGTTAGGGGATGTTAAAGCCTTGAAGATACCACGGATTCGAGCAGAACAAATCCCACCGCATGTGATGGAATTCGAACTCGAAACTTCTTATCCAGTAGCCAACATGTTACCTTTAGTTCCCCCGTCCCCTCAACCTCGCTCCCTCCCCCCACATCCACACACACACAAACACGCGCGCGCGCGCCTATTGAACAAAGCCATGACGGATCAGAAATGGACATATTCAACGAGGTATTGCAACTATCATCATGCATAATTTGCGTTATCTTTTGGGAGTACCCATGAGTCTGCTCTAAAAGCAGTGAGGTAGTCTATACAATTTGGTAAATGTTAGGAATAACAATAACAATAATGCATTTAGTGATAGTGAAACTGACTACAGAAAAGTTAATATGAAATGAACGGATATTTTTTTTTTTTTTTTTTTTTTTTTTTTTTTGCACTTTTATAAACAGAATGCAAAAATTATTGTGTATATTGTAAAAAAAAAAAAATAATAATAAACGGAACAAAATATCGCGTGCATTTACATACAATAATAAAAACAGAAAACACACAAAACTTGTCACGTATGCATTTCAAGTCAGGATACGGATGAAAGCTACTATATACCGGTGACCATAACATGCGTATTTAGTATGCGTTGGGAAATTTGAAACAACTTTTGAAATAGCGTTTTTGAGTTTATAAGAAAGCTTTTAATGTCAACGAAAACACGTACATCCGGCAACACTTCGGAAAACCGGTGTTGTTCCCATACAGTAGTAAACGTTAAACATGCGGAAGAAAATTGTAGAGAACAATGTGTTCTGCTGTCGGTTGATGCGTATATCTATCTAATCTTAAAGCAGAGGTGATTAGCTGAGTTCGTTGACGTTTGTAACAATAATAGTCTACTGCTAGCGTTGGTGACAGCAGGTGCAGTCCTATATGATTGGACATATCTTTTTTGAGTATGAACTTGACTATAAAATTAAATTATGGCACAAAATTCCCTGCAAACTGTGGGACATGTAAAATCAGAATTAATCATGCCAGTGTTGGTTACTCTAATTTTACTGGTAATTTGTTTATTTCGTTCTAATAAATTCGTTGCTTCTCTGTTTGCATTGTTAGTAGTTTTGCAAAACGTAATAATAGGCCGTTCTGCGCAAGAGTTTTCTATAAACTAACATCGAGATTTCTCAACGACAGAATAAAGGAGAGTCGCTGAAGCTTTTCGTTAAAGTATCATTTATACACACTAGGAATAAATCAAGCTCTTTACAAACAGCAGAGCTAAGTTCCAATACATCATCTCTATTGATTAGTCGACAATAAAAACCATATCCTCAAAGAAGCAGACTTATCATTAGTGGGATTTATCTCACCAACGATGTAATATCATATATACAACTTAAGGAGCTCGAACACGCTACTGGAGATACCAATTTAATGATCTCTTCTGTTCACTGCCTGCCGTTTACACTGTTAGATACGCCCCACTCTTAATTTTTGTTATTTAACTCTATACATCGTTGATATAACGCTGCGCTTTAGATACATGCAGTTGATCAAATATTCTGAAGTAGATTTTCCGTTTATTAATTAATTAGACTCATGTGTACAATAACTTGAACAACCAAAAATGTGTGCATATATGTGTTCTATTTGTTATGATCGGTTCTAAGCCTGCAGATTCCAGAGGTCCTACTCCCCTGTTAAATATATAGTGCTAATCATTGACGGGCACTAGGGTCAAGATACAGAATCCATGAGCTGAACACGGTCAGCTACTTATATCTGAGTGATTTAAGATCAGTGAACGATAACTGATCAAGAATCTACTTCACAGCCTAGTTGATGGCCCTGAAACAGATAACTAGATGGGCCAAGTGACTATTAATCGAAAATGAAAGGTAAAAAGGTAACAACAATCTTCGTTCTGAAATCTGATGCACTGTGCAAGAAATGGGAGCTATCACGCCTTATAGTAGACCAGCGCTAAATGCACCAACGTAGTGTTCTATTAAAGGGAAAGGGGGAGGCGATGAAGAGGAGTATTCGACGAACAGGAGGAGGAAAACAATTATTGATGTGTGCTATGATTACACGATTCCGGTTCAAGATGGAGGCATTGTTTATCTCCTCTCTTGCTATGGACGTTTGATCGGCGGCCCAACAAACCACAATCGTACACAACAAAAAAATGTGTTTTTACAATGCGTACACAATTAACATAAAATGTGTTTTTACAATGCGTACACAATTAACATAAAATGTGTTTTCACAATGCGTACACAATTAACATAAAATGTGTTTTCACAATGCGTACACAATTAACATAAAATGTGTTTTTACAATGCGTACACAATTAACATAAAATGTGTTTTTACAATGCGTACACAATTAACATAAAATGTGTTTTCACAATGCGTACACAATTAACATAAAATGTGTTTTTACACATTACATTTTTACACATTTTTAACATAACATTGTAGTTTGCCTTGTCTTTCAGCTAGTTAAGCTGCTCAAATCCATGTTGTGTTTATTTTATTTGTTCTCTGCAGCTATTCGCGCGGGCGCACATAGTATTTCATATTTGTTATGTCTGATATCTGTGCTTAAACCACAATCCTAAAGTAAAGAGACTTGCTGAAAAGGAAAGTCTAGCCATCGACTGAGTAGTAAAAATCAGCACTAAGATCAGCTGTTGGAATGTCCGAACAATGTACCAGCCAGGATAGCTGTAAGGAAATGAATGATGTCGTGAAATATTCTCGGAATTAGTGAATGTAGAGGCCTGGCGCAGGTTAGGGTTATTAACGAACAGTTGCACATTATTTACTCTGTTAGAAACGACAAGGTGTAGGTTTCCTTATGTCAAACATAAGTTGGAAAGAGTGCATACTAATTGAAGCTGAATATGAGGCGAAACTAAACAAGTATGTGCGTTGAGCCTCATAAGAAGAAGGCATTGGAAATACATCGATCTTGTGCAGAGAATAGATGAAGAATGATTTCCACATCTGGCATGTGTGCTGAAACCATCTGGTAAAAGAAGCAGAGAGAATGAATGAAAACAAACAAGTACTAGGGAAGACTGAACCATAGGATTAAGAAACAACTGCTTGAAATGTTAATCGTCAATTGTGGAGAAATGTGACTTCCGCCCATTGTGCCAACTTTGGTCCGAGAGAAAAATGAAATAAAATGAATAACAGCTCTCTGCTAAAGAGACGTCCATGAAGACGTATCCTCTTTTGGCACATTTATTTTAGATTACAGGAACCTAACTGGCCTGGGGTTGCGGTAGGAGTAGAAGAATAAGTAAAAAAGAAGAAGATTGAGAAGAGGACAGTTCACTAACAGAGAATAATGAAACTGTAATCTGAAAAAAAAACACTTATCGATAAACATTTTTTAATGTTTTTTTTTTAATTTAAAGATCCGATGAATCAGCGTCAACACTGTTGGGTTTTAAATGTGTGCTACACCAATTAGATGTTCGTGATTGTAAACGTAAATATTATACCACAGTATTTACAATAAACTTAAAATGATATGGAACAGCTAAACTTATATAAAAACAAGACAAACTACGTCGATGCAGCAAAAACCTTCATCATGTATAACAAACAAACTAAACAAATAAATGCAAGCCCAACAACAGAGACGGTGGCAAGGATTTACGTAGAGGTTGTAGAAATAAGGCGAGTGATGGTGAGGGACAAACAATGAACAAAAAACATTAAGTATCGGCAGTATATAAATGAATACAAACACTAATATCAAATATACCAAATATATATCAAATATGTTGTAAGGTACACTGACGTTATTGTTCACATTATGCCTGTTATGTTATCTCCCCTTGTTTCTCAAATTTCCCTGTAAACAAGATTTGGTTATTTGGTTATTTGGTTATGGAAGGCCCCGGTATCACTGCAAACGAATTAAATTCCATAATTGCTCAACCGCCCGTGTCAGCGTAATCATCCGAATTAATATCTCATCTCCCAAACAAAGAAAATAATAATCGAATAGCAAAGCAAGCCCTCATATGGGAAACAACAGGTAAAAGAAAAAGAGGAAGACCCAGGGAGACACTGAGAAGAACATTGATGAGAGAGGCAAGAGCAGCAGGAATCGGCTCCCTCAATGAGATAGAACTGCTTGCACAGAACAGAGACAGATGGCGAGATTTGATAAAATATCTTTAAAAGAAAACTGCTAGAACAAAAATTCATATAGGAGAAGGTGTATCTTGGTCTACGCCCTATGGGCCGGTTACGGCTCGAAAGGTGATTCAGCAAACAAAGAAAGGTAACTGTAGTCCCGATCGTAGCAGTCTCAGCACACGCCAAAAGACATAAGGCGAAACCGCGCAGAAAGTGAACACAGCCAACTGTTACCTGTCATACGATATCATCATTCATCGTAAACAATTGGAATATCGAAACATGATCAAAACGGATGAGACACACAGCTCACGGTGTGCACAGAGCACTTAACTCAGTAGCTCCTGCAACAAGCCGGAAACAAGATGTTTTATTTTGTTATCTTTGATTACAAGCAAGGTATCATCCTTTACCGCACTGTAAACCTGGTTCACCATCGTTGTCTTAATATCTTTTTATTGATTTCACAGCTATCCTAAACCATTTATAAATAGATGAGCAACTGACTATGAAGGTTTTATTATTCTCTACACTGCTACAAATGGTATAATGTTGATGTAGGTATACCATTCTTTCAAGATTCTAACGTTGTTGGCCCTACATTGCCGTTGCCGTCCAAATTCACAAACTATTCTTAGGAAACGTAAGAGGATGTTATGAATTTACAGTTGGTGTGGGATTACACAAGCTGACGTCTTTCATAGATGCTTTTGCTGACACGCGAGATACTTTATTAAACAGCCCAATCTACAGCTGCAATGTGGATGCAATCTTTTGGAATTAGCTCCTTCACCTCTAAGAATTCAAAGTTTAGAAATTACTCTGCTGACGATAAAAATCTCTATTTTTTCTCATTTCTCGTTGTAAATAAAAAAATGCCGCTCGATTCTTCCATTTTGGAGCTGACATGATTGAAGGGTTTTGACATTAGAGTTCTAAGATGGTGGAATACAGTTTCCGTTTCACTGACAACAACATGATTTGTTTAACGGCTAATGACGTCAAAACCTCTCATGCAGATCCTTGTGCCAAGATAACTGAATGTTGCACTTTACGGATTCTGCGCCGATGCCGGGGTGTTCGTGCACTTGGCTGCCGTTTTTTTTTCAGTGAATCAATAGGAGTGGGTACATCCATTATTATCAAGCGATAAGTTTACTGCGTCATGCCATTATACGGCGTGGTCATACTTCTGGCGGATCGTATCTCCTTAACGATCTAAAATAAGTAGGACGAGATGGAGATTCCCCTGTTTGTGAATCTGCTGTGTGGTGCGGCCTGCGGATCTTTAAGCCAAGAGAGGTGTTGCCTAAGTTCAAGAGAGCTACAGGGAGAACAAGGGAAGATTGTCGAATCAGTATTTCTCAGTCGTGTCACACTGCATGATTTGCTGAAGAGGAGATCTGAACACTTATGGGCTTAAGCGATGTTCGATGAAGATAATCCAACGACTAACATAACATAACATCATATAACATAACATAACATTCCTCCTCACCATTGCAAATGTTTTTTATCTTCACAGTTACATTATTATCGTTTCATATGGACAGATCTATATTAACACATATCCTCGTTCAAGTATCACAAACAATTAATTCCTTACTCCTGAATCATCTTCCTGCTCTTTGTTCAGGTAGTGATATGAAAAAAGCAGAAAACCCAGTCATCATAAGAAGGTTTGCAGTTCACTTCAGGATGTACTTGGATAGAATCATTATGTTGACCTTTTTTTTCCACGAATTGCTTTGGTTTGTTTGTTTTGGTTGTTTTATAAGAGACTGCTATTGTTGTGCTCGACAGTATTCTAATCTACTTACTACAAGTTACATAGAAATAGTTCGGCACAGAGAGCTAGAATGCAGCCATGATCGCAGGTCTTTTAATAGAGTACCATCATTAACACAGTTTGTTCGGTGTTTTGACAGTGTTTGATGTATCTTTTTTTTCTATTTATTGACTGAATTTAAATTGGAAGTGACTGAACACTCTTTTGCCGATGATATCGTTTTAAAATGTTGCTCTTGCAGCCGACTTTACTAGCGCCATAGCTGAAACTACACAATCGCTGATTAGTGGGCGTGTAAGAAGACTTATCAACCAACACAGAACTGGAGTCGTCAGTCGCTGGATACTGCGGCACTTGCTGAGGAGGGGATCTGAGCACCTATGGACATGTTCGAAGTGCAATGATGATGACCCGCAAATAACTCAATAACTCAATCGCTGATTGTCGTCATGTTTTTGCAGACACTATCATAGTTGCTTAAACCGTTTGGGTGGCTTTTTTTTGTTTTAAATATGCGTTTTCGTGGAAACTAAGGCGAGGAAATGACTATGCATTTTCTTTTCCATGTAAGCTATTTGGAATCGTCGCCTGATTGTTCAATTAGTGCTGCGTCATAGTCGACCTTGTCAACAGAATATGTCAACACGGGGGGAGCTCTGAAATGAGCGGTGCAGAAATAGGGAATTCCCGACTGCAGTGAAACTGATTCCAGGAACAGAATATCTAGGCCAGTAACCCCCGCGAGAATTCTGACGTAATTAAAAATATTGGTTGGTATAATTTCAAAGGGGAGGGGGTCGGAGGGTAGGAAATACATATTTTATAATCTAACCTCAACAATAGCCTGCTCTTTTCAATTTTTGATTGTCAAGGATTATTTTACGTGATGAACTTAGAATATGTTTTGTCTTCCATATCCGATATGATTAGGCTCTCGATCTCATTTACATTTTAGATGATTGATCCCTGAACAAAGAAGTCCATCACGCTGGTGTCGAGTCATGCTGATTCTGGTCTAGAACTTACACTTTAGCCCCTGGACAAGACTGTCCAGCGTTGCCATCCTGTCCCAAGATGTGGGAAGATTTCTCTTCAAATCCGTGGTTTCTTCGCGTCCTTACCCTCCCCACATTTCTTGGTTGTGTACTACGATGCCCAGCCCTCTCAGTTAACAAAAAGCAGGACATCCCGAAAGCACTCTGCGCACGTTATAGAACATCTGGTTCATAACGCTAGGTTTAAAATGGTCGCTGCACGGGTACACATTGTCAAGCAATCTGTTCATGCCAAAGACGGATATGCCGGACCGAAAGGCTCAGAAATTGAAACGACATAACGAATTGACGCTTCGTTAACGTGTGAACCCCGAGAAAGAATAATTAGATACCTTTTGAACTTAAGTTTACAGTGAAGACCCAGGGAGACACTGAGAAGAACATTGATGAGAGAGGCAAGAGCAGCAGGAATCGGCTCCCTCAATGAGATAGAACTGCTTGCACAGAACAGAGACAGATGGCGAGATTTGATAAAATATCTTTAAAAGAAAACTGCTAGAACAAAAATTCATATAGGAGAAGGTGTATCTTGGACTACGCCCTATGGGCCGGTTACGGCTCGAAAGGTCAATAGATAGATAGAATCATTAAATTCCTGCTTAATCTACACCAGAGATCATGTAATGTGAGCTGTTCCAAAGTGCATATTTTACTGTCAGATTTTCAGGTCCACCTGAACTATTAAATATGTAAGTCGATGTAACATAAGTCCTCTCAGCAGAAGGCAATGTTTCATGTGGTCTGAGTTGTTATGTTCTGCATATCAACATCTTCTGTCTTCACTTTCCTGTGTTCAGCAGATTACACACACACACACACACACACACACACACACACACACACACACACACACACACACACACACACACACACGCACGCACGCACGCACGCACGCACGCACGCACGCACGCGCGCACGCACGCGCGCACGCACGCACGCACGCACGCACGCACGCACGAGCACAGAGAAAGAGAGAAGGAGAGAGGGGGAGGTAGAGAAGCATTACCTCTCAGATCATCTAGTCGTTTGAAGGAGGTATAATGTATGTAGACCTTAATCATAACTGTCCATCAGTTATCTTTCTTGAAACCGGATTTCTATGTGCTGATGTCTGTACAGTTCATATGTACTGTAGACATGATTGTACTGGATACTGTAATCCTGCTTTGAATATACACTGCGCGGTTGTGCTTGCACAAATTAAAGATAATTGATTTTTGATAACATGTTATTGTTGTTATTATTCTTAGTGGTAGGATTATCTTTATCGCAAAAGAGCAATTGTCCATAAGTGCTCAGATCAAATCCCGCAGCGTGAAGCGATTGAGAAATCAAACTATGCTGGATAACAAGTATTTCCTCTCCACCACCCTCGTAATGACAAGATTACTGTCCATTTATTGCTATATCTTCGAAATAGATTATGCCAGTTGTCATCTCGTTCTGATCTGTTCATGGAATCAGTTTCACTGAAGTTGGGAATTCCCTAAATCCGCTGCACTCATGTCACAGCTCCCGCCAAAGCGTACTGGCAAATTATGATGACAAGTCGACTACCATACAGCTCTAGTCAGCGACACAGGCGACCATTCCAAACGACTTCCATCGATTAGAGAGTGCATATTCTCACTCCATCATCATCATCGAGCGCCATCTCCGAAACAAAGGTTGGCTACCATGGAGCGCCATTCTGCTCTATCTCTTGATTTGATGGTGCAGTTTGTCATAAGCTGATGTGTCCATCTTTTGATGTTACTTGTCCATGTTAGTCTTGGTCTGCATCTGCTTCTTTTACCTTGTATTTTCCCTCCAAGATTACTTTTAGTAGGCTGATGTGTCTTTTAACATGGCCCAAAAATCGCATTTGTCTTGTTTGAATTGTGATTAGTAGTTCTCTTTTCACTTTTAGTTGTTTTAACTCATTTGTTTTGTTTTCTTTCCATCCAATTCTATCTATTCTATAAATCCACATTTCAAAGGCTTCAATTCTCTGTTCTGTTTTTTGTGTGTCTAATGTCCATGTTTCTGCACCATACAGGAATGTTGAGAAGATATAACATTTTGCTATTTTTAGTTTTAGCCCTGGTGCTATCTTATTTTGATGTTAGTATATTTTTCACGTCATTAAAATGACTTTCTGCCATTCCTATTCTGTTGTTTATTTCAGTTTTACATTTTCCATCAATGGTTACAGTATGTCCAAGGTAGTTGTAGCACTTACTTTTGAGATAAGTCAGAAATAAATTGCAGAGCGCACTCTTACTTTATTTTTATGTGAATGACTCCTTATTAATAAAAGAAATTACTGTAACAAAATCCGTAAAATCTTTCTAAAAAAAAAAAAAACTATAAACCAGACATATATATATATATATATATATATATATATACATAACATTATTAATATGACACGAATATGAAACTCGTCACATGAAAATAAAAGATGGAATATGCCATTATATAATCTGTGAAAAAATGTACCTCATTAATTACAAGATTGGGGAAAAAAAAAGGGGGGGGGGGTGAGAGTGAGGAAAAATGGTACATTTGAATAAATCAAGAGAAGGATGGTGATGCACTTACACACGTGTTATATTGGATTTATTTGCTGAAACGTGTATTCTGAGTTCTGACTACTTTTCTTGAAAAGTTTCTATATTTATGTTTGAGATAAGCAAGCGCAGATAATCCGTGCTACAGGTCCAGTAAGCCTTCCAGACATTGATTGTGCTCCGTCTAGCCATTCCAATTCTTGAGATTTTATAAAATTGTTTCAGCTGTTAAATACTTCTTCAGCTGAAGTGTGGCAATGAGCAGATGAACAATATGACTTTGAAAACGTGTGTCTCTTGATCACATATATCATAATCTAATAAGACCGCTTTATCTGTTATGTATGTGCCCTTGATCACATATATCAATATATAGTAAAACCGCTTTATCTGTTATGTATGTGCCCTTGATCACATAAGTAGTATACAAGGGTCCAATTGACCCGCATTTAGGCGCGAATTAACAAAGCTATATAGCAGGCGCATTTTGCGCGAAATGTACACGAGAATCAAGGGGAGTTAATCGTGACACTTCGTGTCCGGATGTCGACCTCTGGTCCCGGTGACCCCGGAAGTGACCTGTTTATGTCTGCGTTGCCTGTCTGAGTTTGTGTGAAGATCTTGTCAGAGACGCGGCGGGCGGTGTGTTGACCTCTAGTCCCGGTGACCCCGGAAGTGACCTGTTTATCTCTGCTTTGTGCTGACTTTGGCGTTCTTCATGTACTTGCTCGATAGTGATAGGTTAGTAGATTATACAACATCAATGAAAAACTATCAATATAAAACAGAAGACAAAGATATATTTTATTCTTTTATTATCTCAATAGGTGTATAACATACAGTGGGTATTATATAAAATTACAAAAATATTTAGTACACTGAGTAAATATATAGTACAAGGATAACATTTATTTATAGCTATGTAGTTGGGTGTCTGCTTAGCTCTATGTCATAAATGAAGCATAAGGGTGAAACAGTTAGAGATCGTTGGTCAGTCTAAGCTGGTAGTGTAAATATGTTCCTCGGTGTTAGTGGTTCTCTCTCTCTCTCTCTCTCTCTCTCGCTATCTCTCTCTCGCTCTCGATCATTCTCTCTCCCTCTCCATCTCTCTCTCTCGATATCTCTCTCTTTCACAAGACTTCTCTCTCACTCCTAGACGTCTCTCCTACCATGCCAACTTTCATCTCTCTCTCTCTCTCTCTCTCTCTCTCTCTCCTAACATTCCACCCTCCATCGTACATTTAGTTTCCGTCATAGACTTCCCTCCATTGTAACATTTATTCATTCTCTCCATTTAAACCCATTAGCTCTACTTAGCTCCTCTAAATTTCTCTCTCTCTCTCTCTCTCTCTACTATTCCAGCCTAGATTTCCCTCCATTGAAACACTTACTCATTCTCTCCATTTATCCCTATCATCTCGCCTTCCTTCTCTCTCTCTCTCTCTCTCTCTCTCTCTTTCTCCCCTATCCTCTCTTAGACTTCTAACCTATCAGTCCACCCTCCGCCTCTCCCTTTACCTCCCCCACCCTCCCTCATATTTTTTTTTTAGCGTCCATCCTATTGTAACACTTGATTATTCTCGCCATTTATACCTAGCATCTCGCCTTCTTTCTCATATGCTTCTCTCTCTCGCTCTCTCTCTTCTAACCCCTACTAGACTTCTCTCCTACCATTCTACCTTTCTTCCCCCCTCTCTCTCTCTCTTTACCTCTCCTAGCGTTCAGCCTTCATTCGTATTTTTACCTTACCACCAGTGTAACACATTAATAACATTGAATATCAATTACAAAAAGACTTGAAATATCTACTTTTTAAAGAACCAATAAGATAAACATATGAAAAACGAAGGAATAATACACTCGACAAGGCTTAACATACGTACTTTATACACATCACCATTAATACAACTGAAATTCCTTTAATGATAACCTATGATATCGTTATGAGCTAAGAGAAAAACAGAAAAAAAAATTCAACTTACACCGTAAAATATTCCACTACAACACAGACCACTAGACTGAACAGTACTATGAAAATAAACGTCCGTGAATCAAGCGCGCTTATAACACGAAGTCTCACATCCGACTAGTTTAATCTGGTAAATAAAAGTTAGGAGACAAGGGCAGAAACCTAGGAGGCAAATGCAGAAACCTAAGAGGCAAGGACAGAAACCTAGGAGGCAAGGACAGAAACCTAGGAGGCAAGGACAGAAACCTAAGAGGCAAGGGCAGAAACCAAGGAGGGAAGGTCAGAAACCTAGGAGGCAAGGTCAGAAACCTAGGAGGCAAGGTCAGAAACCTAGGAGGCAAGGGCAGAAACCTAGGAGGCAAGGACAGAAACCTAGGAGGCATGGTCAGAAACCTAGAAGGCAAGGTCAGACACCAAGGAGGCAAGGGTAGAAACCTAAGAGACAAGGGCAGAAACCAAGGAGGCAAGGTCAGAAACCTAGGAGGCAAGGTCAGAAACCTAGGAGGCAAGGTCAGAAACCTAGGAGGCAAGGGCAGAAACCTAGGAGGCAAGGACAGAAACCTAGGAGGCATGGTCAGAAACCTAGAAGGCAAGGTCAGACACCAAGGAGGCAAGGGTAGAAACCAATGAGACAAGGGCAGAAACCAAGGAGGGAAGGTCAGAAACCTAGGAGGCAAGGTCAGAAACCTAGGATGCAAGGTCAGAAACCTAAGAGGCAAGGGCAGAAACCTAAGAGGCAAAGACAGAAACCTAGGAGGCAAGGTCAGAAACCTAGGAGGCAAGGGCAGAAACCTAGGAGGCAAGGGCAGAACCCACCCCAAAAGTGACGTGCATGCACCGAAACTGCACCAAAACCGCACGAGAAGTAGTATGTTAGGGTATGATCACAGCCACTACTACTACTAGCTTTTTGTTGTTTTTTTGTTGGAGTTTAATATGTAGGGGTGTCAAAAATTATGTGGGAGGTATGCCTTGAGGTTATATTTCAATTTTTTATCGATTTTAGGGGCGTAACCCTCAAAAATTTTAAGGGGGGTAACAATTTCAAAAGTGATTTTTAAGTTAATTTTTGGTGTGAGGATGTCTAAAATAAAGTTTTAGGTAAGCCTACGTGCTAAATTTACGATTTTTATTGATTCCATGGGCGTAACCCTCAAAAATGGTAAGGGGGTAACAATTTCAAAAGTGATTTTTAAGTAAATTTTTGCAATGGGGATGTCTAAAATAAAGTTTGGGTGTATGCCTAGCGTGAAAATTTACGACTTTTACCGATTTTATGGGCGTAACCCTCAAAAATGCTAAGGGGGTAAAATCCTAAAAGTGGTTTTTTATGTAAATGTTTGCAATGGGGATGTCTAAAATAACGTTTTAAGTAAGCCTACGTGCTAAATTTACGATTTTTATCGATTTCAGAGGCGTAACCCTCAAAAATGCTAAGGGGGTAAAATCCTAAAAGTGGTTTTTTATGTAAATTTTTGCAATGGGGATGTCTAAAATAAAGTTTGGGGTATGCCTAGCGTGAAAATTTACGACTTTTACCGATTTTATGGGCGTAACCCTCAAAAATGCTAAGGGGGTAAAATCCTAAAAGTGGTTTTTTTATGTAAATGTTTGCAACGGGGATGTCTAAAATAACGTTTGGAGGTATGCCTAGAGTGAAAATTTACGATTTTTACCGATTTTATGGGCGTATCCCTAAAAATAGTAAGGGGGGGTAACAATTTCGAAAGTGAGTTATAAGTGCCTTTTTGCTATGGGGATGTCTAAAATAACGTTTTTTGGACCTTGAATATAACTTTCTACTCGTTGTGTCTAACTATTATGACTATGTGAGTAGCTTTTTTGGGATTTTTAGATCGACTTTTTTAGTATGAGCCTAAATTGTTGTGTTCTGGAGGTAAAATGTTAGTGATTTGGCCACTCTTTTTGGACCTTGAATATAACTTCCTGCTCGTTGTATCCAACTATTTATGACTGTCATGGAACTCCTGGTATTGCATCAGGGGTCAAAACGCGTTCAAGTAACCCGTCACTTGTATTATTTCCTCCCACCATTGACCCGCTAGGTGGATTGTATCAGGGCCGACTCGATTTAAAGTAACCCACGCGTCAGACTCGACAGCACTCCGAGTTGAAAATGAGGTCAGTTATCACGATAACAGTAATCTTTTTCTCTGATTAGTTAATCCAGAGGTCAGTCATTTCGTTGGTGGGTGTCCGATAGAAATCCTCTCGCTGATTGGTTAACCTAGATGTTAGTCGAGGGTGGAATAGTGTCGTCCAACTTTATTTACCAGATTAAACTAGTCGGATGTGAGACTTCGTGTTATAAGCGCGCTTGATTCACGGAAGTTTATTTTCATAGTACTGTTCAGTCTAGCGGTCTGTGTTGTAGTGGAATATTTTACGGTGTAAGTTGAATTTTTTTCTTCTGTTTTTCTCTTATCTCATAACGATGTGATAGGTTATCATTAAAGGAATTTCAGTTGTATTAATGGTGTGTCCTTTCTGACCTTCCCTCCTTGTTTTCTAACACAGCTTCCTAGATTTCTGACCTTCCCTCCTTGTTTTCAGCCTTTGCTTCCTAGGTTTCTGCCCTTGCCTCCTAGGTTTCTGCCCTTGCCTCCTAGGTTTCTGCCCTTGCCTCCTAGGTTTCTGACCTTGCCTCCTAGGTTTCTGCCCTTGCCTCTTAGGTTTCTGCCCTTGCCTCTTAGGTTTCTGCCCTTGCCTCCTAGGTTTCTGCCCTTGCCTCCTAGGTTTCTGACCTTGCCTCCTAGGTTTCTGTCTTTGCCTCTTAGGTTTCTGCCCTTGCCTCTTAGGTTTCTGACCTTGCCTCCTAGGTTTCTGACCTTGCCTCCAAGGTTTCTGACCTTCCCTCCTTGGTTTCTGCCCTTGTCTCTTAGGTTTCTACCCTTGCCTCCTTGGTGTCTGACCTTGCCTTCTAGGTTTCTGACCATGCCTCCTAGGTTTCTGACCTTCCCTCCTTGGTTTCTGCCCTTGCCTCTTAGGTTTCTGTCCTTGCCTCCTAGGTTTCTGTCCTTGCCTCCTAGGTTTCTGTCCTTGCCTCCTAGGTTTCTGCATTTGCCTCCTAGGTTTCTGCCCTTGTCTCCTAACTTTTATTTACCAGATTAAACTAGTCGGATGTGAGACTTCGTGTTATAAGCGCGCTTGATTCACGGACGTTTATTTTCATAGTACTGTTCAGTCTAGTGGTCTGTGTTGTAGTGGAATATTTTACGGTGTAAGTTGAATTTTTTTTTCTGTTTTTCTCTTAGCTCATAACGATGTGATAGGTTATCATTAAAGGAATTTCAGTTGTATTAATGGTGATGTGTATAAAGTACGTATGTTAAGCCTTGTCGAGTGTATTATTCCTTCGTTTTTCATATGTTTATCTTATTGGTTCTTTAAAAAGTAGATATTTCAAGTCTTTTTGTAATTGATATTCAATGTTATTAATGTGTTACACTGGTGGTAAGGTAAAAATACGAATGAAGGCTGAACGCTAGGAGAGGTAAAGAGAGAGAGAGAGAGAGGGGGGAAGAAAGGTAGAATGGTAGGAGAGAAGTCTAGTAGGGGTTAGAAGAGAGAGAGCGAGAGAGAGAAGCATATGAGAAAGAAGGCGAGATGCTAGGTATAAATGGCGAGAATAATCAAGTGTTACAATAGGATGGACGCTAAAAAAAAAAAATATGAGGGAGGGTGGGGGAGGTAAAGGGAGAGGCGGAGGGTGGACTGATAGGTTAGAAGTCTAAGAGAGGATAGGGGAGAAAGAGAGAGAGAGAGAGAGAGAGAGAGAGAGAGAAGGAAGGCGAGATGATAGGGATAAATGGAGAGAATGAGTAAGTGTTTCAATGGAGGGAAATCTAGGCTGGAATAGTAGAGAGAGAGAGAGAGAGAGAGAGAAATTTAGAGGAGCTAAGTAGAGCTAATGGGTTTAAATGGAGAGAATGAATAAATGTTACAATGGAGGGAAGTCTATGACGGAAGCTAAATGTACGATGGAGGGTGGAATGTTAGGAGAGAGAGAGAGAGAGAGAGAGAGAGAGAGAGAGAGGATGAAAGTTGGCATGGTAGTAGAGACGTCTAGGAGTGAGAGAGAAGTCTTGTGAAAGAGAGAGATATCGAGAGAGAGAGAGATGGAGAGGGAGAGAGAATGATCGAGAGCGAGAGAGAGATAGCGAGAGAGAGAGAGAGAGAGATAGCGAACCACTAACACCGAGGAACATATTTACACTACCAGCTTAGACTGACCAACGATCTCTAACTGTTTCACCCTTATGCTTCATTTATGACATAGAGCTAAGCAGACACCCAACTACATAGCTATAAATAAATGTTATCCTTGTACTATATATTTACTCAGTGTACTAAATATTTTTGTAATTTTATATAATACCCACTGTATGTTATACACCTATTGAGATAATAAAAGAATAAAATATATCTTTGTCTTCTGTTTTATATTGATAGTTTTTCATTGATGTTGTATAATCTACTAACCTATCACTATCGAGCAAGTACATGAAGAACGCCAAAGTCAGCACAAAGCAGAGATAAACAGGTCACTTCCGGGGTCACCGGGACTAGAGGTCAACACACCGCCCGCCGCGTCTCTGACAAGATCTTCACACAAACTCAGACAGGCAACGCAGACATAAACAGGTCACTTCCGGGGTCACCGGGACCAGAGGTCGACATCCGGACACGAAGTGTCACGATTAACTCCCCTTGATTCTCGTGTACATTTCGCGCAAAATGCGCCTGCTATATAGCTTTGTTAATTCGCGCCTAAATGCGGGTCAAATGGACCCTTGTATACTACTCACATATATCAATATATAGTAAAACCGCTTTATCTATTATGTCTGTGCCCTTGATCACATATATAAATATATAGTAAAACCGCTGTATCTATTATGTCTGTGCCCTTGATCACATATATCAAAATATAGTAAATCCGCGGTATCTATTATGTCTGTGCCCTTGATCACATATGTCAATATATAGTAAACTAAGGTGGCCATATTTTTGAAATCCCATTCCGGGACGGAATAATTTTACTTCAATTTTCCACCAATAAAATTACATTTCTTCTTGCTGTCATTTTCAAGTGAATAATACATACATTTTATAACATCTAATAATATAGACCTACAATACGCTATCAGGATAATCAGGAGATTAAAAAAAACAGTGATACTCACTTAAATTGAAGGTGAAACAGAGATGCTGTACTTTTCAAATGAGTGAATTTTCTGTAAAATGTCCTTCTTTGTATGTAGCATCTTATAAAATTCGACACATGTTCCCTCATAGTTCACTTTGGTGATCAACATGGCTTTTAAAGTTTCAATACCTAGTTGTGTTTTATCATTTGTCCACAAACTGTTCATCAGAGAAAACACTCGTTCTGTTGCAGCATTTGTTCCAGGTAGACACAAAAAGAACTCTGCCAAATTCAGAATATGTGAAACGGGCACATGATTGTTTCTGAAGTGGGAAGCTAGTTCAACCCAACGCTGCCCTGGTAATGTTTTATTAAGACTCCACTCACTAATTTTTTGTGAAGTAACGAACTGTTTCATGTAGACATATTCGTCATACATTTCATTTTCTGGAAAGTCGACTGAAGGCACTGTTTGACTCACTAATGATGAAGACTTCTCAATATCTTCCCAATTTGGTGTTCTGTTCAGCATTACCCAGCTGTAAGACTCTAGGTTTTGAAAATTATTTGCAGCCCATTTCTTCAAATAACTTAAAGCTGTTTCATAAAATGAAGAAACACTGGCGTTAAACTTTTTCACATCATCACGTGGAAATCCTTCCATTTCCAGCTTTTTAAGGATTATCTGAACTCTTGATGGCAAGAAGCCGTCTTCCAGCTTGGACTCCAAGATAGCTTTCAACCTATTCATGTTGTCAATGACTTCAAATACAGTGACCATCTGTCCCTCTACTTTCTGCACTGCTTCGTGGAAAGAGGATGCCTGACTGTGAACCAAAATAAGCCATGCCTCAGACAGTGGGTTTTCAAAGAATTCCTGTATAAAAACTGGGCATCTGTCTTGAGATTGAAAATATGATTTTAGAGGCAGTAACATGTAAAGAACCCTTTCAACAGAAGGCAATAGCGCAAGCCACCTAGTTTGTGCATAACCTAAAATCATCTGGAAGTCTGTGTCGACAAACTGACAAAACTCCTTGAGACTTTCAACTCTAATTGTGTATGATTTGAAGTACAGATAAATTTTGGCAATAGTCATTTTAACATCAACAGGCAATACGTCTGCAGCTGCTCGAACAGTGTTGTGGAAAATATGGCAAGCACACCCAACACCTATCAAACTATGTCCAAGGTTTTCTTTCAGTTTTGTGAAAACATTGTTCTGTCCTTTTCTTTCAGCGCCCCCAAAATTAGAATTTGTGTTGTCTGCACATAATCCAACTACTTTCAGTTCTAAACCATTTTCAGTTAGACAGTCAATAAGAAAACTACTTACTATATCAGATGCTTCACCCGGCAATGACTTCAACTCTAATATTTTAACTTTCAGTCCCTTATTGCGATCAAAGTATCTGACACGCAAAGGAAAAATCTTGATTTCTTTGTGGTTGGAGGCATCTGTCAGTATGGAGATAAATGTTACGTTTTCTAGGTCACATCTCAACTCGTTTAGAGCATGGGGTGTGAACACATTCCGAATAATAGCTTCTGTTTTCGTACGTGCACAAGCAAATTTTGGTTCTAAAGTTACCTGAAGCAATTTTGATGTGCAGTCCATAGATCTAAACGTGTGATAGTGCATCACTGTATGATATGCAAAGGCACCTTCTGTAGCAGCTAACTGTTCTTCTTTGTCACCAACCTGTTCAGCTCGAAAAAAATTTGTCAACGACGAGCTTGATGCAGCAGTAGCGACGGCTCTCTTATGTTTATCACTATTTATGTGGCTCTTAATATCACCACGTCCACTATAGTTAATAGTAAACATGGATGAACATATATTACATCTTACAGTGAAGTCTGATGACGATGTAGACTTTTTTATAAAAGGGTATTACTTTTGTAAATCTTGATTAAAACTACAATTACGCTTCGGTGCCATTTTTGCGAAAGTGAAAGTGAAAGTTAGTAACACAACGAATATATACGAGATTTAAAACTAGGAGCGCATTCTACTGTTTTGATATTAAACAAAATTGTCTACACAGCAACGGAATAATATTTTTTTTAATTGAAGAAATGTACGCCGTATACCAAAATGGCAAAATTGGTAAACGTTTGTGTCCAAATTATTTTTTATCAAATCCGGGACAAAAGATAAAAAATATGCCAAAATCGGGACAAAACCGGTACGGCAGCTAATCCGGGACAAAGGTTCAACAAATGTCAAATTCCGGGACTGTCCCGGACAATCCGGGACGAATGGTCACCTTAAGTAAAACCGCTTTATCTATGATGTCTGTGCCTTTGATCACATATATCAAAATATAGTAAAACCGCTGTATCTATTATGTATGTGCCTTTGATCACATATATCAAAATATAGTAAAACCGCTTCATCTATTATGTCTGTGCCCTTGATCACATATATCAAAATATAGTAAAACCGCTGTATCTATTATTTCTGTGCCCTTATCACATATATCAAAATATAGTAAAACCACTTTATCTATTATGTCTGTGCCCTTGATCACATATATCAATATCTAGTAGAACCGCTTTATTTGTTGTCTGTGCTCTTGATCAATTGCAGACCACAATATGGGAAGATGCTAATTATTTCTATTAATTGTTTCATGACATTGATTGAAGAACAGTCACTTCGCTCCTTAGCCTTGTCATTTGATAGAGGTTTTAAGGAAAGGTCATTGGCAGCTTTTGGGTTAATCAATGCAGAAACCATATTCTTATGCTGCTGAAATTACGTTCCTTTGCAAGAAGTTCTCATAGACACAGAGCTCCAAGATGACATTGGAATCCAAAGTAATTTGATTCAAAGAAAACATAATTTCTGTACAAAGAGAACAATGTTCCAAGAGTTTCAACAGCTTTGCGATATAAATGCTAATGTTTCATATTCTTTCCTTCTTATTTGGTAGAATCGGGCTTCAATACAGTAACATACTTACTTGCCCTCCGGGATGTGGGAAGGACAACCATGAATATACGTAGCTCCATCGGACGAAAGAGATGGGAGTTAAGATGGGCACAGCTAGAAACGAGAAACTTAGTGGGCGTGTAAGAATACTAATCAACCAACACAGAACTGGAGTCGTCAGTCGCTGGACACTACGAGACTTGCTGAGGAGGGGATCTGAGCACCTATGGACATGTTCAGACATGTTATATAAACATATATAACACGGTCTATTTAAAAAAAAAAAGAAAAGACAAAACATTCAAATAGTTATCTAGTTTTTTTTTTTCATGAATGGATAGAGAGGTCAGTGGAGAAAACATGGTCGGAAGGGGACCACGGCAGAAAAAAGGTCGAGGAACACTGGTTTAGAGATTGTAATGAAAGAACAAATTATTGAAACGTTATCTGTATGGGGAAACGGTAGAATGAGGTGACATTTTTATGACAATCATATAACCTGTGCTGACATGCTCTGTATTGAGCTCCCGCTGTCAGTGTCTGTGGAGAACACACATACCGGTCACGCCTGACTGCATGGCTATGTCATAGCACGAACACTTATGAGGGATGTTGTTTTAACCTCTCATTTTCCCACAGAAATTCCCGATCTTTTTTACCGATTGATAGTGAGCCAGTACATCGCATGATACCTCGCGATCATAACGAATCACATCACACTCCATTCATCTCCATACCAGATTAACAAACGAACCAGTCTAACCAAAAGGGCAGGGATCAAGACGAAAACAACCCCGTACTTAAAAATAACATGCGGATATATAGGGTCGAATAGAAATAACGACAACAACGTTAAGGGGGATTCCAGTGGGAAAACCCTCGTTCGTTAGGGGACATCATGTGCTACAGGTGATACCCGATCGCCATCAAGCTACTGTAAGCAAAATAAAGATAAAACAAACTCTAAAGATAGGTACTTGGAATGTGAGAACACTCATGCAGAAGGGTAAACTAGAAAACATCATACAAGAAATCAAAAGAATGGGTTTACAATTACTGGGACTTTGCGAAATGAGATACACTGGATCAGGGGAGATGTATTCTGATAAACATAAAATAATCTATTCTGGAGGTACCGAACACCAAAGAGGAGTAGGTATCATCTTGAATGCAGAAAGAGCAAGCACAGAGAAAGGTTTTTACCTAATATCTGACAGAATCCTTTTAGTGAAATTGAATGGAAAGACAATAGACATAAATCTTATACAAGTTTATGCACCAACAGCAGACAGTCTAGAGGAAACAACTGATAAATTTTACAACGAGTTAAATGAGGCACTTCGTAAATGCAAACCACATGAAAACACCATATTTCTAGGGGATTTTAACGCAATAGTAGGAAAGGAAAAAGTTGAGGAAGTAGTTTGCCATTATGGCTTAGGCGAGAGGAATGAAAGAGGTGAGAAACGTATTGACTGGGCAAGAACACACAACATGATGATAAAAAAACACCTGGTTTAAGCAACATCCAAGACGTCTGTGGGCATGGAAAAGCCCAGGGGACAACGCACGTAATCAAATTGATTATATAATGACAAGCAATAGATTTAGAAACAGTCTGGTGTGTGTGAAAACTAGACCAGGGGCAGATTGCAATAGTGATCATGCACCAGTTGTGGGAAAGCTTAGAGTATAATTAAAAACAACAAAACGAGCCTCAGTTAACATCAAGTTAAATTTAGATTTACTAAAATCAGACAAGAAGCTGCAAGACAAATATAAAATCACAATTCAGAACCGGTACAATGCAATAGAGAAGATACAAAGCATTGATGAACAGTGGGAAATGCTAAAAGAATCAATGCAACAAACATCAAAAGAGTTCATACCACCAGTGAGGACAAATTCAAGAAAGAAATGGATGACAGATGACATTTTGCAGCTAATGGATACAAGAAGAAGAAATAAAGATGAGTATAAGAGATTAAATAAAGAAATTGTAGTAAAATGCAATGAAGCAAAAGAAGCATGGCTAAAAGAGAGATGCAAAGAGATTGAAATGCAACAAAAAGGAGATGCTAAAGCTATATACAAACAAATTGAGGAATTAACAGGAACAAAAACGCAATAAAAAACTGGATGTTTAAGATCAAAGGAAGGAGAACTGTTGATTGATCAAGAAAACATAAGGGAACGATGGACAGAATACATTAAAGATCTTTATAATGATGAACGAACGGAAGTAAATATAAAGGATAATTGAGAAGGACCAGAAATACTCAAAGAAGTGTAAGATGCCTTTTGCAATATGAAAGCAGGCAAAGCCCTAGACTAGATAATATAACTAAAAAGAGATTGAAGCCATGGGTGATTTTGGAATAGAAATAATAACAAAAATCTTGAATAATATCTACAACAGCGGATATATACCAGACGACATGCTCAAATCAATATTCATAGCCCTACCAAAGAAATCGAGTGCGATTTAATGCGATGATCATAGCACAATAAGCCTTATGAGTCATATGACTAAGATATTACTAAGAATCATCATGCGAAGAGTGCGAAACAAAATCCGTCCAGAAATTAGCGATGAACAGTGTGGTTTTGTTAGAGATAAAGGAACATGCAATGCCATTTATATCATAAGATCTTTAGTAGAAAGAGCCATAGAGGTGAAAACAGATCTATACCTATGTTTCATAGATTACACCAAGGCATTTGACAAAGTAAAGCACCGAGAAATAATAATTTTAGAAAGCATAAACGTAGACAGCAAAGATCTAAGAATAATAAAGAACATGTACTGGCAACAAACAGCGGCCATAAGAACTGGAAACCAATTGGGAATGTTCAAACAAATAAAACAGGGTGTTAGACAAGGTTGTGTGCTGTCACCAGATTTGTTTAATATTTATAGTGAGATTATTTTAAGATCCTCAAGGGACATGCCTGGAATAACAACTGAAGGTCATAATATAAATAATCTAAGGTATGCTGATGATACAGTCTTAATCGCTAAGAGTGAAAATGAGTTACAAGAAATGTTGGACACTATGGTGAAAGAAAGCAAAATAAAGGACTCAGCCTTAATAGCAAAAAGACAGAGGTAATGGTAACAACAAAGAAAAAGACATCACCTCAGTGCAAAATAAAGACAAGTGGAACAATATTAAAACAGGTAAATGAATTTAAATATTTGGGAACTTTGTTAACCTCAGACGGAAGATATACAAAAGAGGTGAGATGCAGAATGGCTTAGGCAAAAGCAGCTTTCCAGAAAATGAGGAAGATACTATGCAATCCATTTTTGACAATAGAAACAAGAAAAAGAGTTCTTAAATGTTATGTAGAGCCAGTCTTAACATATGGATGCGAATCATGGACAATAGGACAACAGACAAGAAAATCACTGGAGTTTGTAGAAATGTGGTTTTACAGAAGAATGTTGAGAGTACCATGGATAGCTAAGAAGAGTAATGAAGATGTTCTGACAGAGGTCAAAGCAAAAAGAGAGCTAATTTCCAATATTAGGAAGAAACAATCATCATTTTTTGGCCATGTAATGAGAAGAAAACAACTGGAATATATTGTAACAACTGGAAAAATTGAGGGACGAAGAGATAGAGGGAAACAAAGAGAAAAAATAACAGACAGCTTAAGAGAACGACTTGGCAGAAGGTCAATAACAGAAATGATAAATAGCTGCCGAGAACTAAAGTTGTGGAGAGACATGATCACCTACGCCAGTAGGCCCGCTACTTGATGATGTTATATAGGTTCGAAAGAGGGAAATATCACAGCAAGCCGTAAACCACAAAACTACGTATCAACGCCCAATAAACGTCCCCTTAAAGACGAAAGAGGTAGAGGAATAGTAGTAGCGTGAACAGGGAAGAAGTATACTTGTCACTCAGCTTCAGTGATATATTTTGTTATTTTAAACAATTTATTTAGACACCGATATCAACTTACGTAGACGATCTAAGAAAACTATTAAAATGTTAGCGAATGGCACTTCACTTAACCGTGATCCACAGTAGGGTTCGTGAACACACTAAGACAGTTGAATGTAAAAGTAAGTAAAGAGCCCCGTCACTGCAAGTGGTATATAGGGAATATGGTGTTAGTGACCATAATTTTTTTAGACCTTCAGCACATGATTTTTGGGGTAATGTGGTCGGTATTACGCCCGTGCCGCTTTCCTTTCCCAGAAAAAATCCGGTACCCATTTAAGGTTGGGTGAACCTGGAAGCAGTCTCTTGTCCACTGTAGTCCAGTTCACTAACCACTGAGCTATCGCTGCTCCCACGGTTGAATGTGCTTGGACGTAAATGCACGTTTAAATAGTTGTGTTATATTGCTTGACGTCAACAATATTCATTTATTATTATTTGTCTCCAGGGCAGAACTATACCTCGCTAACCCGGATTTTGAGTTTCGGAAATGGAAACATAAAAAATTTCAGATTAATTTTTTATGTATGCATTCCTTATGTCAGTTACAGTAGCAACGGTTCAGTATCTATATCGTTCCCTCTTATATACATCGTGGGCAACGATCATAGAATTTGCCAAAATCTCTCTGTTTGAATGGAACCCCCCCCCCCCCCCCCCCGCGCTTGATGAATGGAGTGAATGGAGACGCAGCTTCTACAACTCATAGATTTATTTACCTATCTTCTCCAACGTGTCCACTGTAATAATAATACAAAAGAGTTAGCAAACACGTTTCTGCCTTACACGTTCTCTACACTTCACACGTAACACTACAAATCTTTAGCTTATTTACAAGAGGGGAGGGGCACGTAAGTCATGACTCTCGGGCATTGATCTTCTGCTCCATTTGAGTCTGAACTTACATAAGGAACGTAATATAATATAGTATTATATTTAACAATATTGTATTTAAAAATCTAAATTAATAAAAATATACACATCATATTATAAAAAAAAATAATGTTATAATACCACGATGTTAGGGAGTCGCGATAGATCAGTGGTTAGTGGACTGGACTACAAAATACAAGAGGTAGGGTTCAATCCCAACCGATGGCTTCCATTTCACCCAGCCTTTAATGGGTACCGGATTTTTTTTCTGGGAAAGTAAAGCGGCACGGGCGTAATACCGACCACATTACCCCTCCAAAAAAAATCATGTGCTGAAGGTCTGTAAAATGTATGGTCACTAACACCATATTCCCTATACGCCACTTGGCGTGACGGGGAGGGGGGAGGGGTTACTTTTTTTCACTTTTGCCACGATGTTATTTACTTTTCTTTGAATTTATGTAATTTAAGGAAACTTTAATTTTCTAATTTGTCTTTGTTTTCTATTTCTCAATGGTATTTTATTTATAATGTGTGTTTGTTTAGGAAACTTTAGTTGAAGAGATTTCACAATTTTCTCTGTCACAAATTGTGTATTGAAGAGCTATCTTTTTCTTCACTGCAACTTTAACTGATATATTTTGTTGATGAGACTAAGAGGCTTGTTTTTACATTCCATCGCTTAATTAGTAATCAATTTCTGTAACTTATTGTCACACTTAGTAATTAAAAATGTCACTAAAATATATCAGGTTGTTTATGAAATCAAATCATATAATTTTAAAAAGTACATAGGCTTTAAGTTGCTCTATAGGGACAATAAACAAATGATGAAGTCTTAAAGCAATTTAAAAATGAAAAGAGAACTACTAAACACAGTTCAAACAAACACATTTGATTTTTAGGGCATGTTAACGAGCACAGCAGCCTCCTAAAAGTAATCTTGGAAGAGAAAATACAGGGTAAAAGCGGCAGAGGCAGACCAAGACTAATATGGACGAGTAACATCAAAAGATGGAAAAGTCAGCTTATAACAGCCTGCACCATCAAAACAAAAGACATAACTGAATGGCTCTTCATGGTAGAGTCAAGGCAAAGATATGCATACAAATGCGAGGAATAAAGCTAATAGAAATGAAAAAAAAATGAAGAAAGAAACTATATGGTAAAAGTTTTACGTAATAAGCGGGCGACATAAATTAGAACGCCTCAATAAGCCTTAACGCAACGTTTTAATTTGTATCGTCCATCTATTAAGTAAGGGAGCCGCGATAGCTCAGTGGTTAGTGAACTGGACTACAAAGGACAAGAGGTAGGGTTCGATCCCAACCGACGGTTTCCGGTTCACCTAGCCTCAAATGGGTACCGGATTTTTCTGGGAAAGTAAAGCGGCGCGGGCGTAATACCGACCACATTACCCCAAAAATCATGTGCCGAAGGTCTGTAAAATGTATGGTTATTAACACCATATTCCCTATTCGCTACTTGGCGTGACGGGGCATTTGACCTTTTTTTTTTTTTTTTTACCTATTAAGTAAAACTTTAACTACATCGACACCGTTTTTATTCTTTTTTTTTACCATTTTCTTTTAATTTCTCCGCTGCATGGTAGCCAACTTTCGATGCCGAGATGGCACTCATTGATAATGATGATGTTGATAGGGATAATACGAAATTAAATTCTTAAAAATGTTAAGTAGAGTCAGCACTGAGATAAGGATGTGAAACCTAAACAATTTGGCCAAAGGAATTAAAATCTTTGTCACATAAATAAGTTTTTACATAGAATGTTGAGAATACCAAGGGCAGCACAAGGGCAGTAGCAAAGCGTAATGAGGACACTGTAAAAGAGACATAAGCAACAAGAAAGCTATTTGCAACATCAGGGGGAAATAGTAATAATTCTTGGCTACGTCACGAAACACGAATAACTGGAATATGTTATGGCAACAGGTAAAAAATGATGGAAAAAGAGATAACAAAAAAGCAAAGAGAAAACATAGAAGACAGTGGTTTTGTAATAACTCAACAACAGAACTGATAAAGACATAAATATCTACGTCTTAGTACATGATAATATAAAAGACAAATCTCATTCATTTCTGGAAGGCGATCTTCATCAGGTATTCTGGATAGGATATTAAGAGCCAGCACAAGCCGACGTCTTGTTTACTCCCTACCGTTACTCCATTGAAGAACCAGCACACGTCGAACAACTTGTTTACCTCCTACCGTTACTCCATTGAAGAACCAGCACACGTCGGACAACTTGTTTACCTCCTACCGTTACTCCATTGAAGAACCAGCACACGTCGAACAACTTGTTTACCTCCTACCGTTACTCCATTGAAGAACCAGCACACGTTGGACAACTTGTTTACCTCCTACCGTTACTCCATTGAAGAACCAGCACACGTCGAACAACTTGTTTACCTCCTACCGTTACTCAAAATTTAAGAACCAGCACATGTCGGACAACTTGTTTACCTCCTACCGATACTCCACTGGAGAACCAGCACACGTCGGACAACTTGTTTACCTCCTACCGTTACTCCACTGGAGAACCAGCACATGTCGGACAACTTGTTTACCTCCTACCGTTACTCAAAATTTAAGAACCAGCACATGTCGGACAACTTGTTTACCTCCTACTGTTACTCCACTGGAGAACCAGCACACGTCGGACAACTTGTTTACCTCCTACCGTTACTCAAAATTTAAGAACCAGCACATGCCGGACAACTTGTTTACCTCCTACTGTTACTCCACTGGAGAACCAGCACATGTCGGACAACTTGTTTATCTCCTACCGTTACTCCACTGGAGAACCAGCACATGTCGGACAACTTGTTTACCTCCTACCGTTACACCACTGGAGAACCAGCACACGTCGAACAACTTGTTTACCTCCTACCGTTACTCCACTGGAGAACCAGCACACGTCGGACAACTTGTTTACCTCTTACCGTTACTCCACTGGAGAACCAGCACATGTCGGACAACTTGTTTACCTCCTACCATTACTCCACTGGAGAACCAGCACATGTCGGACAACTTGTTTACCTCCTACCGTTACTCCACTGGAGAACCAGCACACGTCGGACAACTTGTTTACCTCCTACTGTTACTCCATCTCGGCCAGGGCAGAATAATTTTTTGTTGTTGAGCGTTTTAGGTCACACTGCTCTGCACAATTGCTAGTCACTTGACACCGTTCTCAAATGCAAGACCTTCAAGACCAAAGAATGCCTTTGTTATTTTATCCCTATTTTTTGTTGTTTTAGAAATTTAGCATGAGCATACGAAAGGCTATGTATGTAAAAAAAGGTAAACATTTCATTTAATAAAATTATGTAATCATCCTGTTTTATGCGTACGGCAGTAATTGCAAAACTTGTCGTCTGACTCTAAAATTAGAAAAGGAAAAACGGAAAAGGAAAGAAACTACAGTCAAATAATTAGACTTTTCCATTGCTTATGGTAGACTATTGTTTACTTGGGCCATTTTAAAACTGTGTTAAACCTGTCCGTTCACTTTGAAATAAATAATTAAATAATCTGAGGTATGCTGATGATACAGTCTTAATTGCTATGAGTGAAAATGAGTTACAAGAAATGATAGACATTATAGTGAAAGAAAGTAAAAATAAAGGACTCAGTCTTAATAGTGAGAAGACAGAAGTAATGGTAGCAACAAAGAAAAAGACATCACCGCAGTGTGACCAATAAAGACAAGTGGAACAATATTAAAACAGGTAAATTAATTTAAATATCTGAGAACAATGTTACCTTAGATGGTAGATGTAAAACAAAGGTGAGATGCAGAATGGCTCAGGCTACAGCAGATTTCCAAAAAATGAGAAAGGTACTGTGCAATCCATTTTTGACAATAAAAACAAGAAAATGAGTTCTTAAATGTGATGTAGGGTGTGTCTTAACATATGGGTGTGGGTCATGGACGGTAAGACAAGAGTTTGGGAAAATCACTGGAGGCTGTGGGTGTGTGTTTTTTCAGTGGAATATTGAGAATACCAAGGACAGCTGGGAAAGGGGTGAAGGCGTTCTGCAGGAAGGTCAAGGCAAAACGAGAGCTTGTTTATACAATTAGAAGAGACAGTCATCATTTTGGCCATATGGTGAGAAGGGAGCGGCTGGAATATATTGTGACAACTGGGAGTGTTGATTGACTGGAAGGTGGAGGGAAGCAGGGAGTAAATATACCGGATGGCTTGGGAGAGTGGTTTGGCAGAGGGTCGACAACGGAAAGGATAGATGACTGTCGAAATAGAAAGATGTGGATAGACATGATCACCTACGCCAGCAGGCATGATACTTGATGGTAATGATATATAGATTTGAGTTTTGTTTATTTGCATAGATATGGGTATATAGATGTGTTTGTACAGCATATACATATATATACCGTGAATTCTTGATGTAGGTACTTTAACCGTAATGTTAAACTAGCTTGTTTTTTTACTTTCTGATGCTATTTAAAACTTAATGTTAACACGTTTATTCTTGTTAATTGAATATTTGATGAAACACAGTAATTTTAAATGCTTTTATTTTACTATTTTATTTGCAATGCCTCATGCTTCGTCTCTGATGTGGACCAAATAATTGAGAGGTCCCGAGTGCCTTTATCAGCCCTAAGTTTGATTACGTAATGAACAGGCAATTCCGAAATGGTTATTTTTGTTCAATTAGGAAGTTTAAAATTATGCCAACATTTTTTAAAGGTTAAAACACAAATATTCACGTTTTTTTAAACAAATGTGTTATTATTTTGGTTTTGTATACAACTGGTATGTTTCATATTTATTATGTTAATAGTACACCAATATTGTAAGCACATTTTCAGTGTGCTGAGAAGTGCTATTATGTTTTTAACATACAATAGGGCGTGAACACACATAATAGTGCTTAATGATGTGAGAATTGAAATCACACAACACATCGTATGATTGCAAACGCAGCAATAGAGAACGTTCACATGGAACAAACATCCATTGTTGATATTGTTCCGGATTTGTGTTAACCAGTCTAGTGTGTAGAATGGATACAAGTGAACACGATTTCTGACAAGTGTGTTAAACATGTTTGATAATAGACTCGATAAACTACAGAAGTGCACATTTACAAGTAATAACCTGAGTTAATTTATTTTCAACAAAATCACACATTTCATGACAAATACGGGGAGATGTTCCTTGTCTTCATTATCGTCAGCTTTAACTATAACTTTATGAAGAAAATATATCGAAGCTGTCAATGTTAGTGAGGTTAATATGGAAGTTATAAGGCGGTTATTGAATTTAAAAGAAATAACTCCACACAAATACTAATTTTCAGAAAGAAAACCTTTTGTTTAAGAACGATATGCGTATTAAGACATCATATTCATCGCTTTAATATATTCTTATGTTGTAGATTAGATGTTATTAAAATTAACTTTTTGTATTTATTGCTGTTATTAAAACATAAAGTTTGCGAGTTTATGAAAATACAGTATTTATTTCTTAATAATGATTTAAAATAATATATTACAGAAATTAAATATTGTATATTACTACTAATTTAAATGACCATCTCATAAATTATTCATTAATTAAAATATTGTTTCCATCATTATTATTATAAACAATTATTTTGTTTTCATCATTATTATTATAAACAATTATTTTATTGTTTTCATCATTATTATTATAAACAATTATTTTATTGTTTTCATCATTATTATTATAAACAATTATTTGATTGTTTTCATCACTATTATTATAAACAATTCTTTTATTCATTGGGTGCCGTTTCCACATCAAAAGTTGTCTACCATGGAACGCCTTTTCACTTTGTTTCTAGATAGACCTCCTTGATAGACCTTGTCATAGCTTCACCTGTCCATCTTTTGATAGTATCTGTTAACGTTTAGCCATGGTCTGCCGCTGCTCTGCCTACCTTCTCTTCCAAAATGACTGTCAGTAGTGCATTACGTCCCTTAACATACACGCTTCCTTCCAAAAGGAAAAAAAAAATGTTCAAAATATGTAAATTACTTCTATTTTTTTTTAAATGTGTTGCTGATTCTGAACTTCCCTTTTCATATTACTTTCCGTCACTCAATTCTGTCCATTTTTGTAAAAATCTACATTTCAAATACGTCTGTTTTCTGTTCTGTTTTCTTATTTAAAGTTAATGTTTCTGCACCATACTGGAATGTTGAATGTTCATAATATTTTATTCTTGTTAGCTCTAGTTTCTCGTGTTGTTTGTTTTGATGTGATTATAATGTTTCATATCGCTAAAATTGCTTTCTGCTATTCCTATTATTTTGCTTATTTCTGTCTTACACTTTCCCGAATTTTTAATACTATGGCCAAGATAGCTATATTTTTGAACTCTTTCTGCGTTTTTTCAGCTACTTTGATATCCACTTGTATGTTTTGAGTGTTATTTCTGTATATAATAACAGTTGTAGTTTTTTTTAATATATATTTATATCCAAACCATACTCTATACTTGTTTTATTTTGTTAACTAGCAGTTGTAGGTCTTCTGTGTTTTCTTCATGTACTAAGTTATGATCAGCATACCTTAGATTATTGCTAATTTATCCATTAATGTTTCAGCCTGACAATTTCGTGAAGTCTTTAAAGATCTTATCATTGTATAAGTTGAATAAACGTGGTGATGATGATACTAGAATGCAGCCCTGTCTTACACCTTCTTTAATATAAATATGTGCTGAGTTCTCATTGTTGTATTTTATCATAGCTGTTTGTTGCCAGTATAAACTACATTTAAGTATTATGTGTGCATTAAGATGCATATCCTTCAGCAATTTTATTAGTTGTTTATGGTGTATATTGTCAAAAGCGTTGGTATATTCTATCAAACATAGATACGTTGATTAATTTACTTCAATACATATTCCTATTAACATCCTCATGCAGGAAAATTGTTTTCCTTATCCCACTGTTTTCTATTTCTTAATCCATGTTGTTGTTCCTTTAATTCCATACGATTGTATTTTGAATTCTTCCCTGTATAACTTTAGCAACATTTTTGTATACGGTAATGGATTCATCATCATCAAGTACCGTGGCCTGCTGGCGTAGGTGATCATGTCTCTCCTCAACTTTCGATCGTGACAGTTATTTATCATTTCTGTTGCTGACCATCTTCGTCCCTCGATTTTTCCAGTTGCTACAACATAAGCCAGCTGTTCCCTTCTCATTACATGGCCAAATAATGATGATTGTTTCTTGATAATATTGGAAATTTGCTTAGTCTTTTTGTTTTGGCCACATCCATAATGTTTTCATTACTCTTCTTAACTGTCCATGATATTCTCTATATTCTTTTGTAAAACCACATTTCTACAGCCTCCAGTGATTTCCTTGTCTGTTGCCCAATTATCCATGATTCACATCCATATGTTAAGAATGGCTCTACATAACATTTAAGCACGCTTTTTTTTTGTTTCTATTGTCAAAAAAAATTGCATAGAATCTTTCTCATTTTTTGGAAAGCTGCTTTTGCCTGAGCTATTCTGCATCTCACCTCTGTTGTACATCCACCATCTGATGTTAACAATGTTTAAATTCATTTACCTGTTTTAATATTGTTCCACTTGCCTTTATTGTGCACTGCGGTGATGACTTTTTCTTTGTTTTTACCATTACCTCTGTCCTTTTGCTATTTAGTCTGAGTCCTTCATTTTTGCTTTCTTTCACTATAATGCCTAACATTTCTTGTAATTCATTTTCACTCTTAGCGATTAAGACTATATCATCAGCATAACTTAGATTATTTATAATATGACCTACGATTGAACTAAAAACATCAACTTTCGTTGCATTACCTAAAAAGAATGGTGCAGTTGAATGCAGTGACTTTAGAACAATAAGCCTAATGAGCCATGTTACAAAAATCTTGCTAAAAGTTATACAAGGAAGGATTCAGAATAAAATCAATACTGAATTAGAAGAGCATCAATTTGGATTTAGGAAAAATAGTGGGACAAAAGAAGCCATATTCTGCATGAGAACATTAATCGAAAAATACACAGAAGTAAACAAACCAATATATACCTGCTTCATAGACTACACCAATAGTCTTTTGATAGAGCACACCACAAACAACTTATAGAGTGCCTAAAAAAGAAGATATATCTAGATGGCATGGACATACGACTAATATGTAATCTATACTGGGAGCAAACAGCAATAATAAAATATAACAAGAGAACTCTACACCCATTGATATAAAAAGAGGAGTAAGACAGGGATGCATCCTATAACCAAGCTTTTTTCAATCTATACACTGAGCAAATTTTTAAAAACATCATAGAGATGCCAGGCCTACAAATTAATGGAAAGATAATCAATAACCTAAGATATGCTGACGATACTGTACTACTAGCAGGAAATCATAAAGATCTACAACAATTACTTAATGAAATAAACATGACAATAAAAAAATATGGACTAGATATAAATATCAAAAAGACTAAAACTATAATCATAATTAAAGACGATACTCAAAACCCACTAGTGGATATCAAAATTGAAGGAATATACATGGAGACAGTTCAGAACTACAACTACCTTGGACATACTATAACCAGTGATGGAAAATGTACAACTGAAATAAACAAAAGAATAAGAATGGCAAAAAGTAATTTTAATGACATGAAGAACATCCTAACATCAAAACAAATAACACCAGGGCTAAAACTAAGAATAGCAAAATGTTACATCTTCTCAATATTCCTATATGGTGCAGAAACATGGACATTAGATAAGAAAAAAGAACAGAGAATTGAAGCCTTTGAAATGTGGATATATAGAAGAATAGGTAGAATTGGATGGAAGGAAAAGTAAACAAACAATGAAGTCTTAAAACAGCTAAAAATGAAAGAGAACTACTAAGCACAATTCAAACAAGACAATTGCGAATTTTGGGCCATGTTAAAAGATACAACAGCCTACTAAAAGTAATCCTGGAGGGGAAAATACAAGGTAAAAGAGGCAGAGGCAGACCAAGACTAGCATGGGCGAGTAACTTCAATAGATGGACAAATCAGCCTATGACAACCTGCACCATCAAAGAGACAGAGCAGAATGGCGCTCCATGGTAGCCAACCTTCGTTGCGGAGAAGGCACTCGTTGATGATGATGATGGCCTACGATTGTTATTACAGGCATTGCCCCTTATGGGTCTTAAATAATCTCACTATACATATTAAACAAATCTAGTAACAGCACTCCACCTTGCTTAACACCTTGCTTTATTTGTTGAAACATTCCCAACTGATTTCCAGTCCTTATGGCCGCTGTTTGTTCCCAGTACATGTTCTTTATTATGCTTTCTAAAATTGTTATTATTTCTTGTTTCTTTACTTTGTCAAATGCTTTGGTATAATCTATGAAACATAGGTATAGATCTGTTTTCATCTCTATGACTTGTTATACTAAAGATCTTATGATGTACATGTGATTGCTCTTTACTTTACCACCAACAAAACCACACTGTTCATCACCAATTTCTGGACTGATTTTGTTTCTCTTTGCATAATGATTCTTTGCAATATTTTAATCATGTGACTCTAAGGCTTAATGTGCATCGCATTCAATCGCACAAGATTTCTTTGGTATCTAAGCAATGAATATTGCTTTTTAAAAAGATTTTAATGGATTACCAAACTTATTATTCTAACGCCACTGCACTGGACAAAACCAGACGTCTTGGGCAATGTAAAAATTACTGATGTTGCCATTTCATATAATAATATATCCTGTCCTGTATATATCATTGCATATTTCTGTGATTACTGCTATGCCAAATCTTATGGTGCTTTTATCATCTTAATTTGTGTTGTCTGGACCCACAACTGTTTTAAATTTAAAAAAAAATATTGTTATAGCTTTCTCTACTTCAGAATTTAAGTTTTTATATCCCATCGTACATTTTAAGTTTTGCTTCTTAACTTCTTCATCTTCAGATAATTCTGTTGCATATCCATGCCATCTTTTGATTACATCTTTATTGTCCATTAACTTTTCTCCTATCTTTTTCTATTGTTATTGGTATTTTTTTATTATTTGCGTCTGACCCTCTTTAGATCTTGTTTCATTTCCACGGTTCATATTTCCAGATACCTTTGATTAAGAAAATCCATATTAACAGTCTGCATAAAATACGAATATTACTATCTAATTTGATGCATCGTTTGGTGTTCTCTGTCCGTCTTCTTCCTTTCAATTGTTTTTCAATATAACTCAAGTCATTCATTTTTGTCAGTTCTTTTCCTACTAACGTTAGACATTATTAGAGTCTTGCATGATTTTATTTAAATCATGCGATAATTACAATATTATACTGTTAAAAGAGAACAAAGTATGAACACCGCATGTCCGAGATATGAAATCTGATCGCGTCACAGAAAGAACTAAGAATATGTAGTCTTCGGTTGTTTCAGAACACTTAGTGGCTGTGTGTTATCTGCTTAATGACAATCTAATTCACGTAGCAAGCATAGATTAAAGAACGAGGTGATGGCCGAGGGCGGAGGATCTTCTATAGAGCCATCTGTCGAGTGTCCCGTTTTAGCAGAAGCTCAAAAGAAGTTTGTTACGTGGAAACATGAACTACAAACTCTAGAAAGTGAACTACAGGTAGCCAGTAAGTTAAAACAATGTACGGTCAAGCTAGGCACAACTTTTGATGTTGACAAATTCAGAAATGAGTCACTTGAATTACTAAAGAGGATGAACACGTTTTTAAGCGAAGCTGTGAAGCATGCAGAGCAACATCCAGCTTGCAGAAGAGGTAAGCATATTTACTGTTACTATTACTATTTCAACTCCTACTAATATTATTGCTACTGCTTCTATTATTGCTGCTTCTATTATTACTTTTATTTATATTGATGCTACTAATGTTACTGATAATATTATTATTATTTACTCGACTATAGTTACATAGAATTTATTATTATTACTACTATTATATTGAGATATTTTATACTTATTGCTACTGCTATAGTATTTATATTTCTGCATCTATTATTGCTATGACTACTACTAATACTTTGTATTTTAATTACCTTGGATGGAAGGAAAAGAAAACAAACGACGACGTCTTAAAACAACTAAAAATGAAAAGAGAACTACTAACACAATTAAAAACAAGACAAATGCGATTTTTGGGCCATGTTAAAAGACACAACAGTCTACTAAAAGTAATCTTGGAGGGGAAAATACAAGGTAAAAGAGGCAGACCAAGACTAACATGGACGAGTAACATCAAAAGATGGACAAATCAGCCTATGACAACCTGCACCATCAAAGCTAGAGACAGAGCAGAATGGCGCTCCATGGTAGCCAACCTTCGTTGCGGAGACGGCACTCGATGATGATGATGAATATAACCACTTTTATGTATGTTCTATTATTTCTATTACAACAACTATTATTACATCTACTACTAATACTTCTGCTAATAATACTACTATTACTTCTCATACTATTATTGCTACAAAAACTAGTACATTACTGATACAGCAGCAAATACCATTGACACTAATAATACTACGGCTGCTATAGTAAAACACCTGCTACTAACACTAATAGTACAAACATGCAGCCGGCCACTACCATTTTACTTTATCTTTGTTGCTACTGCTACTTCTGCTATTAATATTTCTACGACTGCTTTTCTTTTTTGTCTTCAACAATTAATATTTTCACAACTACTCCCGCTACTACTACTGCTGCTGCTGCTGCTACTGCAGTTACTACTACTACTCCTACTACTATTACTACTACTACTACTAATGCTGCTGCTGCTACTACAGTTACTACTACTACTACTCCTACTACTATTACTACTACTACTGCTGCTGCTACTACTACTACTCCTACTACTACTACTCCTACTACTATTACTATTACTACTAATACTACTACTACTATTACTACTACTACTACTACTACTACTACTAGTAGTAGTGCTACTACTACTACTACTATTACTACTACTACTGCTAGTACCACTACTACTACTACTCCTACTACTACTACTATTACTACTACTACTACTACTATTACTACTACTACTGCTACTGCTAGTACTACTACTACTACTACTACTACTACTGCCAGTACTACTACTACTACTACTACTACTACTAGTACTACTACTACTACTACTAGTACTACTACTACTACTACTAGTACTACTACTACTACTACTAGTACTACTACTACTACTAGTACTACTACTACTACTACTACTACTACTACTACTACTACTAGTACTACTACTAGTACTACTACTACTACTACTACTACTACTACTGCTAGTACTACTACTACTACTACTACTGCTAGTACTACTACTACTACTACTACTACTGCTAGTACTACTACTACTACTACTACTACTGCTAGTACTGCTAGTACTACTACTACTACTACTAGTACTACTACTACTACTGCTACTGCTAGTACTACTACTACTACTGCTACTGCTAGTACTACTACTACTACTACCATTACTACTAAGTAAACGAAAACGACTGTCTTAGAGGTAATGGACCAAGGTGACCTCATTAGCCTTGTTGGGAAAACCACCCCTCTAGCTTTCGCCGTTTGAACAGCCTGTGTTTGATTCCTGTTTGAAGCAGTTTGAATTGTACTCGTGGTTTTGAAAAAAAAAAATACTCCTGCTGTCGATCCCAGCCGCTGGTAGAAATGGGTACCTGTGTTCATACTCTGAGAAGGTGCGAAATGACGCCTCGTTGATGAGTTATGTTTCTTGAAGCGACACTAGACAGGAATCTCTGAACACTTCTGGGTAGCCGAGCGAGTATGCATGGGGGAAAAAAAAAAGAAAAAAAAACCCCGTGTGCTAGGACGCCAATTCAAGTCTCGTACTTTACCGTTGGCCATGTAATGAGAAGAGAACAACTTGAATATATTGTAACAACTGGAAGAATTGAGGGACGAAGAGATAGAGGGAAGCAAAGAGAAAAAATAACAGACAGCTTAAGAGAATGGCTTGGCACAAGGTCAACAACAGAAATGAAAAATAGCTGCCGAGTTCGAAAGTTGTGGAGAGACATGATCACCTACGCCACTAGGCCCGGTACCTTTGAACCAGTGGCGTATCCTGGGGTCTGAAAGAGAGCATGCAACTTTTAAAAAATGATAATTTTCTACTCACCCAGTTATTTGAAGTTCAGTTCTATTCTGCGGCTCTTTCTGCTAAAGTCCTCTGTTACTTTGTTATAAAAGTCATCATTGCCTTTCATCTCTACAAGAAGGTCTTTTTCAATTGACATCATTGATAGAGCAGAAAGACGACATTGCCCCTGCGAGTTCCTTATGAAATTTTTAATGCGTTTTAATGCAGAAAACGAACGTTCCACTGAAGACGACGATGCAGGAATTGTCAATATTAATTCACAAAGTTTATGAAGTTCTGGAAGACCACTGTGAAGTCCTTTGTTCAAAAGAAATCTATGAATGTCGGACACATACATTTCTTTAAAGTGTTGGGATACAAACATTGCCTTTAATTCAGATCTCAGTCTTACTATATCAAAATATTTCCCATATATTCCGTTCAGTTTGGAAAACTGCTCTTCTGGAAACTCTTTTGAAAATGTTAAAAATTTCTTACAGTCAAAAATTTCAAGAAATGACAAATCTGACAGAGAATCAAACCGGCTTTGTAACTGGCAGTTTACCGTATCATGAATTTCACAATACAGCCTTCTGTACTCATCCTTTGGGATAACTGAGGATTCTCGCTTTCTTCTCTTTGTTGGAGGACCACACTTGAACTCTATTTTGGCCCAAATTGAATCAAAGCCAGTATTGCGCATTGTGAACAATTTTTCTTTTAACTCAACTATCTCTCTAGAGCAATATGTGATGTCCAGTGAATTTGACTGAAGGATATTAAATACAACATCTGTCATCGAAAAAATATCGGTGAACACAGCCAAAAGGAAATTGAATTCAAAATCTCCTAGGTTTGACAGAAATCCAACTGCTTCATTAATTGTTGCGTGATCCCAATCACCAGGTCGTTCCAAAATGCATTCAAATAAATCTATTAATTCATTATGATATTCAGAAACAGTCTGTACTAAACGACTGGAATAATTCCATCTGGTTGCCGCCAGCTTGGGAAACCGTTTTTTCACTATGGTGTCCAACAAATGTGTTCTCTTTGCTGAATGAGTAAAAAATGAAGCAAAACTGCTAAGTGACGAAAAGAATATTCTACACGCACTTATGCATGAGACAGCTTGAGACAGTACTAAATTAAGTTTGTGTGCATAGCAATGGATGAATAATGCCTGAGAAACAACTTCCCTAACTCTCGTCTGCACACCATTCAATTGGCCTGCCATTACTGCTGCACCATCATAAGTTTGTGCTACTAGTTTTTCTCTACAGTCAAATTGATCAAGACTGTCTAAAGCCAGTTTTGACAATGCTTGTGCAGATCTGTCAGAGCTAACGTCATGAAAGCCAATAAATCTTTCGTAAATATTACCATTATAAATACAATCTAAAAACAACTGACAGCTGAGACAAGTTTGTTACATCAGAGGTCTCGTCAATTAGGATGGCGACAAATCTGGACGATTGAATCTGAAATTTCACTTCTGCAGTTATTACATTGTTCACACTTTGGATAAGATCGTTCTGTATTAATGGGGAAAGACCCGTGAATATATTTGACGTCATGAGATGCTGATGCAATTTTTCATCAAACTCTGCTAATAAATTTAAAGCTTCAATGTAGTTCCCACGATTAGTGGAATCACTCCCCTCGCTGTGACCACGAAAAGCTCATTCTTGTTTTCCTAAAAAACAAGTAACAGCAATTAACCTCTTTAGGATTTCTCGATTTTCTTTAACTGTTTCATTGTGTTTCATAATACTTTCTTTTTTCTGAAAATCCAATTGAACATCAATTCTGCTGGAGCCAAACACTTGTAACGCTATCCAAGCGTGAATATGACTTTCAGACTTTTCGTGTCTTGAAATAGCGTTATGTAAATTATTTAAATCAGAATACCCGCGTTGTCTGCTGTTCCAAGGCGAAGTGTCATTTACAAACAATATACATGGCCAGCAAAATAACTTACATAATGATTCCGAACCACAAAGCCAAACGACTTTCTTATATAAATCATTGTTAAATGAACGGACACATTTTGTTCCTTCTCGTTTCAAACTGCTTAACGCAGGAATCGGTCTGCCCTTTTTTACCAAGTCCAATTTTTCATTAAATGTTCGCGATTGAAACGGTCGCTCAAATAAATCTACAACATCATTAATAGAATCAGCCATAATAACCACAGTAAACAAATATACTAAGTTTAGTAATTAACAATAGCAATACAACATGTTTCTGTACAAACACAAAATATTAAATATCAGCTGATTAAAATCACGTTTGAAGTTTTGAATTCTGAAGGTTTGAAATCGAAACCACATCGCTGTGTAAATGTGCGTGTGTGTTGAGTAAAATCACGTGACGTGTACCAAAAATTACCAGAAATGGTTTACTAAACAAGTGTGTGTGTAGGCATTCAAAATTATAATTGCTTGCATTGTTATCATTAGTTTAACATTCAAATAAAAGTACTAGAACATAGAAATTGCACTGTTTCACACCAGTAAATAAATGTTCATCAATCAATTTATTACTTGCCAGTGCTAAATTGTTATAATAGTGATTGAATCATAAAATGTATTTATTTTTTTTTCATCGCAAGCTTACTGTGGAGACACGGATTTAATAAAACACACACAGTATATCACTGCGCTTATATGTAAAGGGACTATTTTAACGAAAGCAACTTCAAAATTGCTTCAGAGCGGGCTAGTTCAACTATCATAAAAAACGATTGGACATATACAATTTTCTTTTAACGTCAGTGTTGCCAGCACTAATTTTTGGAAAAATTCAGATTTGTGAGAAAAACATTTTAAAATATATTTTTGAGCAATGCTGCAAGGGCTAAGTTTGGATGGGGGATAGATCACTGACTGGTTTATCATTTTCGCAACTCTTGAAGGCATGCAATGCTTGCCTTGCTTATATTAAGTATACGCCACTGCTTTGAACCCAGTTTCATAACCAGGAAACGAGTTTCCCCTGTTTTTTTTTTAAAGAAATCACCAGCAAACAGTTGACGCCTGTGCCTAAAAAATTACACGGCCAAGATTACCCGGGTAATATAAACGCTCTGCAAAAGGACACGCGACTTACTTTTAATGAAACCTACTGCTGCTGCTACTACTACTACTACTACTGCTGCTGCTATTCCCATTACAAATAATAATAGTAACAATAACGATAATAATACATCAGCTAATATACCTAATGATATTACTGATACAACTGCAACTATTGCTTTACATTTACATATATTTATTATATTAGCGATGTTTATCTTTTTTTTTTTTCTTTGTCTTATTTTTTTTCTCTCTATATTATTAACCGAGCAAATGACAAAATACACATTTGATAAATTCAAAATCACAGCGCACTTTTGTTTAATTTAAATATTTGTTTAGCAACATTTCATTTCACTATCATCTTGACCAATATCAAGTCATAAAAACGTGACGATTTAGCCGATAAAACCGTGAACACAAATATAATACTTTCTGTATGAAACGAAAATACGTGCATTTTATTGAGTAACCAAGTAATTGTCCTTGTAGATTCTGATATATCCACGTTTATGTATAAATATTGCTCTTTATGTTGGTCTAATTAATTAAAGACAACAATGTGTTATACTATAAAAAAAACATATATATAAAATAAATATAAAGGTTCCCTCCACGCCTTGCTAGTCGTATGGGGAATATGGTGTTAGTGACCATATTATTCTATGACCACAGCACATTTTTGGGTGATGTGATCGGTATCACGCCAGGCCGCCTTTACTTCCCAGAAAAATCTCTGGTACCAATTTTAGAGGCTAGGTGAACCCCGGAGCCTTGTCAGTCAGAAAAAAAATCCACCACTGCTGGGGATCGAACCGGGACCCTTCTGGTTAGGAAGCGAGCTCACTAACCACTCAGCCACTGAGGCTCCGTTAATCTATACTATATGTTAAAACAGTAATTAAAAATTCTCTTTAAAAAAAACTGAAAGAGGTATTTAAGAAACTCCATAACAAGGTAAAAATATTCAAAGAAAATTAGAAACAGTTTTAAAAAAAAATAAATAATCAACATTGCAAAAACATTGTCAGGGGCAAAACCTTGAAAGAAAAAAAATGAAGATGATCACCCTTTGATGGAATAACAGTCAGAGAAGCAACTAAAAAAACAAAAAGAAGAAATTATAGAAATATTTCTCTCTCTCTCTCTCTCTCTCTCTCTCTCTCTCTCTCTCTCTCTCTCTCTCTCTCTCTCCCTCCCTGTTTCTGTCTATTGCTTCGGTGGTGCAGGTTGTCATAAGGCTGATTTGTCCATCTTTTGATATTACTCGTCCATGTTAGTCTTGGTCTGCCCCTGCCTCTTTTACCCTGTATTTTCCCTTCCGATATTACTTTTAGTTGGCTGTTGTGTCTTTTAACATGGTCCAAAAATCGCATTTATCTTGTTTGAACTGTGTTTAGTAGTTCTATTTTCATTTTTAGTTGTTTTAAGACTTCATCATTTATTTTATTTTCTTTCCATCCAATTTTACCTATTCTTCTATATATCTACTAGTTTAACACTAGAGCGAAAATATAGTCCACCATTTGATTGAAAGTATAGTCCAATATTAGATTTCAAGTATAGCCTAACACTAGATTGAAAGTTTAGTCCACCACTAGACAGAAAGTATAGTCTAGAACTACATTAAAATTTATTCAACCACTAGATTGAAAGTATAGTCTAGAATTACATTAAACTGTGTTCCACCACTAGATTGACAGTCTAGTCTAAAACTAGATTGAAAGATTAGTTAAACACTATTTTGAAAGTATAGTTCATTTTTATATTGAAAGGATAGTGTAACATTAGATTGAAAATTAGTCCACCACTAGATGAAAAGTTGAGTCTAGCACTAAATTTAAAGTTTAGTCCACAATTGGATTTAAAGTTTAGTCTATCACTAGAGTGAAAGTTTTGTCCATCATTAGTGTGAAAGTTTAGTCCATAATCAGATTGAAAGTTTAGTCCACAATTTGATTGACAGCATAGTCCACCACTATACTGAAATTATAGTCCAAAACAAGATTGAAAGTATAGTCTAACACTAGATTTAAAGTTTAGTCCACAATGGGACTGAAAGCATAGTCCACAACTAGATTGAAAGTATAGCCTAAACTATACTGAAATATAGTGTCTAATGCCTACCGCTACACTGAAAGTATAATCTAACACTAGATTGAATGTTTAGTCTAAAGCTATATTGAAAAGTGATCCACCGCTAGACCGAAAGTAAAGTCTAACACCAAATTGAAAGTATAGTCTAATACTAGGTTGAAAGTATAATCTATCAAACGATTGAAAGTATAATATAAAACTGGATTGAAATTTAGTCCACTAATAGACTGGATGTACAGTCTAACACTATATTGAAAGTATAGTCTAGAACCACGTTCAAAATTAGTCTACCACTAAATTGAAAGCATAGTTTAAAATTAGATTTAAGGTTTAATCTATAACTATAGCTTGTTTCATAAGTCGTGCCCAACTTTAAAAATCAATATCTTTTAAACCGCTTTTTGTAATTTTTTTCAAAATTTGCATGTATAGTTATAATGATTAGAACCCAACAGGGAATTAATTTCATTAAAAACAAACATTTGGTTATTATTATTGCTTATTTGATTTATATAAATTTATAACGACCCATTGATGTAGTCAAAACTTAGTGTTTACAGTATTTAAGTTAAAAATAGCGATTACAAATCCATACACACGTTTTTGCACGCTTTCCGCGTGAGTTGTCTGACACAATTAGACACTTGTAGTAAACACGAGATATTGTGTGTTCCATTTCCGTTAATTCAGCGGCGTAACGTGGAACAATAACATTTATCATGAGTCTTAAAATGAAATTCTGCAGTTTACAAAACATCGCAATAAAAATGTATGACTATTTTTGCAAAGAGGCTAAACGAGGAAGATTATTTCATTCTTTAGAAACCCTGAGAATAGGACAAGACACATTTTGGATTTATCTAAACGGTCATTTAATCGCTGGATTCAAGCACGTGACCGTCAATGTTCCAAATATACAAAATCACAAGGAAGAGCAAAAATGTTGGATAATTTCGACAGTGAACTTATTAGAAGTGAAATTCGCAAAATGTTGGGTATGAATGAAACTGTTACAATAAGAAAATTAAAAGTATCGCTGAAAAAGAACAACAGTATTGAAATATCAAAGTCTACATTATGGAGGAATGTGAGAGCTGCAGGCTTTACATTCAGAAAGTATTCCAATGGACGAAACATCATCTGTGAGAAGCCACATATAGTAGTCATGAGAAGCAAGTACTTACGTGAAGTAAAAGAAGTGCGCAAGCAAGGTTATGATATTGTGTACTCGGATGAAACATGGATCAATGCTCACCACACTAACAAAAGGGAATGGCAGTCATCAGATGGAAAGATTAAGAGATTAATACCTAGCAGCAAAGGACAGCGCTTGATAATTGCTCATGCAGGTAGTCGACAACATGGACTAATACAGAATGCAGAGCTCATTTTTCTTTCAAAATCCATAGACAATCGGGATTATCACTCTGAGATTAATGGTCACATATTTAGACATTGGATTGAAAATTCTGTTCTCCCAGCACTAGATCGACCATCTTGTCTAATAATGGACAATGCAGCGTACCACAACATTGGTGCACTTAAAGATAAAGTCCCGACGTCATCCAGTACAAAAGATGCTATTAAGATATAGCTCACAAAGGAGCACATACAATTTAATAACATGTACTTAAAACCTGAATTACTATCTCTAGTAAAGCAAAAACAGAGGACAAAGATTTTTCAAATAGATAAGATTATCCAAGAGCACGGTCATATAAGTTTGAGGCTGCCACCTTACCATGCTGATTTAAATCCAATAGAACTAATCTGGGCAAAATTAAAAGGACAAGTGGCAGATGAAAATACAACATTCAAAATATGCGATGTAAAGACTCTTGCTAATCTCGCTTTATTAAATATAGACAAAGATTATTGGGCTAAATGTGAAGACCACGTCTTAAAACAGGAAGAGGAATATTGGAAAAATGATGGTTTGTGGAATGTTCAACCCCAAACAGTTATTAATCTTTTAGACTCGTCTGATTCAGAATGAAAGTATATAGCCCCCACAATGTTGGCCCCTATATTACCTTAAATTATTTCAACAAACGGTCCTTTTCAGGACCACACAACTATGAAAATTGGACATACAGGTATACCTTGATATTATTATCGTCCGTCCTCGAACTGAGCAGACAATAATTCTCCTGGTGTTTTGTTTTATCCAGTTATTTCCCCATTACGGCCACGCCTTTACCTAGTGAAAATTAATCGTAGACCAGCAACTACGGTAATTTCTATTCTTTAGGGCTTCACAATTTACAATTTTGACAAACATCAAAGAAATATCGCCGCTTTAAGAAAACTGCAGCTGCAAGATATTTGTTAAATATACATTTAAAGGGTCTTTTGCATTCTAATAACATTTGGAAAATTTCAAAAGTATTTAACAAACGGTTAGACAGTAATAGCGTTTTGAAGTTGGGCATATGTTTTGAAACGAGCTATAGATAGAAAGTTTATCCACTACTAGATTGAAAGTTTAATCTAAATCTAGATTGAAAATATAGTCTAACACTGGAGTGAACATTTAGTCCACCACTAGACTGAAAGTATTAGCCACCACTAGATTAAAAATTTAGTCCCCAATTGAATTTAAAAATTAGTCCACCGCTAGACTGAAAGTATATATTGTATTACATTGAAAGTATTGTCCACCAGTAGATTGAAAGTTTAGTCCACAGCTAGATTGAATGATTAGTCCACAGCAGGAGTGAAAGTTTAGTCTACAACTGGAGTGAAATTTTAGCCCACCACTAGATTAAAAGAATTATACACCACTAAATTACAAATATAGTTCAGTAGATTGAAAGTATAGTTCACCACTAGATTGAAATTTTAGTCCAGCACCAAAACTGAAAGTATAGTCTAACTATTGATTGAAAATTGAGCCTAAAACTACATTAAAAGTTATTCCAACACTAGGCTTTAAGTAAAGTCTAACACTAGATTGAAAGTATAGTTTAAAACAAGATTGGAAGCTAGTCCATCATTAGATTGAAAGTAAGGACTTGTATTAGTTTTAAAGTATGGTCCACCACTAGAATAAAAGTGTAGAAACTAGATTGAACTTGATGCCACTAGATTGAAAGTATAATCTAAGGTTAGATTAAAAGTATAGTCAACCACTGGTTTTAAAGTATATATTAACACTTGGTTGTAAGTTTGTCCACCACTTTACTGTAAGTATTGTTTAGAAATATATTCAAAATTAGCCCACTACTAGATTGAAGGTATAGTCTAAAACTAGACGGAAGATATTGTCTATAACTGAAAGTGTAATCCACCACTAGATTTAAAATATAGTCCACTACTAGATTTAAAGTTTAGTCCCCAATTCAATTTTAAAATAATTCCACCACTAGATTGAAACTGTAGTCCACCACTAGATATAAAGTTTAGTCCACAACTGATTTGAAAGTTTAATCCATCACTAGTTTGGAAGTTTAGGCCACCACTAGACTGAAACCATTGTCACCACCAGATTGAAAATTTAGTCCACAAACTAGATTGAAAGTTTTGTTCACTGTTAGATTGAAAGTATTTTCCATCACTAGATTTAAAGTATAATCATCCATTAGAATGAAAGTTAAGTCCATAACTACATTGAAAGTATAGTCTACAACAACATTCAAATTTAGTCAACCACCAGATTGAAAGTATAGTCTAAAACTAGATTGAAAGTATAGTCCACCACTAGACCGAAAGTAGTCTAAAACTAGATTAGAAGTGTAGTTTAACACTAGATTGAAAGTATAGTCTAAAACTAGGCTGAAAATATAATCTATACAAGATCTCAATTAGTTCTGTACGTCGTTGTAATTAGAGCTGAGTACTCGAGAGAGCGGCGATAGCTCAGTGGTTAATGAACTGGACTATTTTGGACAAGAGGTCGAGTTCGATCCTTCTCGACGTCTTCCAGGTTCACCCAGCCGTAGATGGGTTCTGGATTGATTTTTTGTGGGAAAGAAAGTGAGATGGGCGTAATACTGACCACATTACTCCAAAAATCATGCTTTGAAAGTCTGTAAAAATTATGGTTACTAACACTATATTCCCTACACGCCATTTGGCGTGACGGGGGTCTTTACTCTTTTTCACTAAATTGAGGCATGGTCCATCACTAGATTGAACGTCTTTAGAACAGACTGACGTCACTACCAAATTCGCTTTGCCGTCCGTACTAACAGCCAACGAAGTAATAGTCTACGGATTGTTCTGTCAAGCGTTGAACATGTTGCGTTCTTTTCTACTGATGATTCTATCCTTTTTTTTTTCTTCCTTCATGGCGTTGCCTTTTTATATCCCGTTGTCATTTCCTTTGCGTTTTTGTATCCATCCTCTGAAGGGTGTTCTCTTAAAAACGCCCACAAGGGAATTGATGCCCATGTGAAGGGTTTTTATGCAACGGCAGACTCAACTATCTTGTCGACCAAGAACTTCCGCGTGCCCGAGCAATGTATCCAAGGAAGACACGTCAAGTAGGTGTATCCAAGTAAGACACGTCAAGTAGGTGTATCCTAGTAAGACACGTCAAGTAGGTGTATCCAAGAAATGCACGTCAAGTAGGTGTATCCAAGTAAGGCACGTCAAGTAGGTGTATCCATGTAAGACACGTAAAGTAGGTGTATCCAAGTAAGGCACGTCAAGTAGGTGTATCCAAGTAAGACACGTCAAGTAGGTGTATCCTAGTAAGACACGTCAAGTAGGTGTATCCTAGTAAGACACGTCAAGTAGGTGTATCCAAGAAATGCGCGTCAAGTAGGTGTATCCAAGTAAGACACGTCAAGTAGGTGTATCCAAGTAAGACACGTCAAGTAGGCGTATCCACGTAAGGCACGTCAAGTAGGTGTATCCAAGTAAGACACGTCAAGTAGGTGTATCCAAGTAAGACACGTCAAGTAGGTGTATCCAAGTAATGCACGTCAAGTAGGTGTATCCAAGTAAGACACGTCAAGTAGGTGTATCCAAGTAATGCACGTCAAGTAGGTGTATCCAAGTAAGACACGTCAAGTAGGTGTATCCAAGAAATGCGCGTCAAGTAGGTGTATCCAAGTAAGACACGTCAAGTAGGTGTATCCAAGAAATGCGCGTCAAGTAGGTGTATCCAAGTAAGACACGTCATGTAGGTGTATCCAAGTAAGATACGTCAAGTAGGTGTATCCAAGTAAGACACGTCAAGTAGGTGTATCCAAGAAATGCGCGTCAAGTAGGTGTATCCAAGTAAGACACGTCAAGTAGGTGTATCCAAGTAAGACACGTCAAGTAGGTGTATCCACGTAAGGCACGTCAAGTAGGTGTATCCAAGTAAGACACGTCAAGTAGGTGTATCCAAGTAAGACACGTCAAGTAGGTGTATCCAAGTAAGGCACGTCAAGTAGGTGTATCCAAGTAAGACACGTCAAGTAGGTGTATCCAAGTAATGCACGTCAAGTAGGTGTATCCAAGTAAGGCACGTCAAGCAGGTGTATCCAAGTAAGACACGTCAAGTAGGTGTATCCAAGTAAGACACGTGAAGTAGGTGTATCCAGGTAAGGCACGTCAAGTAGGTGTATCCAAGTAAGACACGTCAAGTAGGTGTATACAAGTAATGCACGTCAAGTAGGTATATCCAAGTAAGGCACGTCAGGTAGGTGTATCCAAGTAAGGCACGTCAAGTAGGTGTATACAAGTAAGGCACGTCAAGTAGGTGTACCCAAGTAAGGACGTCAACTAGGTGTATACAAGTAAGACACGTCAAGTAGGTGTATCCAAGTAAGACACGTCAAGTAGGTGTATACATGTAAGACACGTCAAGTAGGTGTATCCAAGTAATGTACGTCAAGTAGATGTATACAAGTAAGGCACGTCAAGTAGGTGTATCCAAGTAAGACACGTCAAGTAGGTGTATCCAAGTAAGACACGTCAAGTAGGTATATCCAAGTAAGACACGTCAAGTTGGTGTATCCAAGTAAGACACGTCAAGTAGGTATATCCAAGTAAGACACGTCAAGTAGGTGTATCCAAGTAAGACATGTCAAGTAGGTATATCCAAGTAAGACACGTCAAGTAGGTGTATACATGTAAGACACGTCAAGTAGGTGTATCCAAGTAATGTACGTCAAGTAGATGTATACAAGTAAGACACGTCAAGTAGGTATATCCAAGTAAGACACGTCAAGTAGGTGTATCCAAGTAAGACACGTCAAGTAGGTATATCCAAGTAAGACACGTCAAGTAGGTGTATCCAAGTAAGACACGTCAAGTAGGTATATCCAAGTAAGACACGTCAAGTAGATGTATCCAAGTAAGACACGTCAAGTAGGTGTATCCATGTAAGACACATCAAGTAGGTGTATACAAGTAAGACACGTCAAGTAGGTGTATCCAAATAAGACACGTCAAGTAGGTGTATCGAAGTAAGACACATCAAGTAGGTGTATACAAGTAAGACACGTCAAGTAGGTGTATACAAGTAAGACACGTCAAGTAGGTATATCCAAGAAAGGCACGTCAAGTAGGTGTATCCAAGTAAGGCACGTCAAGTAGGTGTATCCAAGTAAGGCACGTCAACTAGGGGTATCCAAGTAAGGCACGTCAACTAGGGGTATCCAAGTAAGGCACGTCAAGTAGGTGTATCCAAGAAAGGCACGTCAAGTAGGTGTATCCAAGTAAGGCACGTCAACTAGGGGTATACAAGTAAGACACGTTAAGTAGGTGTATCCAAGTAAGACACGTCAAGTAGGTGTATCCATGTGAGACACGTCAAGTAGGTGTATCCAAGTAAGACACGTCAGGTATGTGTATCCAAATAAGACACGTCAAGTAGGTGTATCCAAGTAAGACACGTCAAGTAGGTGTATACAAGTAAGACACGTCAAGTAGGTGTATACAAGTAGGGCACGTCAAGTAGGTGTATACAAGTAAGGCACGTCTGGTAGGTATATCCAAGTAAGACACGTCAAGTAGGTATATCCAAGTAAGACACGTCAAGTAGGTGTATCCAAGTAAGACACGTCAAGTAGGTATATCCAAGTAAGACACATCAAGTAGGTGTATCCAAGTAAGACACGTCAAGTAGGTATATCCAAGTAAGACACGTCAAGTAGGTATATCCAAGTAAGACACGTCAAGTAGGTGTATCCAAGTAAGACACGTCAAGTAGGTATATCCAAGTAAGACACGTCAAGTAGGTATATCCAAGTAAGACACGTCAAGTAGGTATATCCAAGTAAGACACGTGAAGTATGTGTATCCAAGTAAGACACGTCAAGTAGGTGTATCCAAGTAAGACACGTCAAGTAGGTGTATCCAAGTAAGACACGTAAAGTAGGTGTATCCAAGTAAGACACGTCAAGTAGGTGTATCCATGTAAGACACGTCAAGTAGGTTTATCCAAGTAAGGCACGTCAAGTAGGTGTATGCAAGTAAGACACGTCAAGTAGGTGTATCCAAGTAAGACACGTCAGGTAGGTATATCCAAGTAAGGCACGTCAAGTAGGTGTATCCAAGTAAGACACGTCAAGTAGGTATCTCTAAGTAAGACACGTCAAGTAGGTGTATCCAAGTAAGACACGTCAAGTAGGTATCTCTAAGTAAGACACGTCAAGTAGGTGTATCCAAGTAAGACACGTCAAGTAGGTATAACCAATTAAGACACGTCAAGTAGGTGTATCCAAGTAAGACACGTCAAGTAGGTGTATCCAAGTAAGACACTTCAAGTAGGTGTATCCAAGTAAGACACGTCAAGTAGGTATATCCAAGTAAGACACGTCAAGTAGGTGTATCCAAGTAAGACACGTCAAGTAGGTGTATCCAAGTAAGACACGTCAAGTAGGTGTATCCAAGTAAGACACGTCAGGTAGGTGTATCCAAGTAAGACACGTCAAGTAGGTATATCCAATTAAGACACGTCAAGTAGGTATATCCAAATAAGACACGTCAAGTAGGTGTATCCAAGTAAGACACGTCAAGTAGGTGTATACAAGTAAGACACGTCAAGTAGGTGTATACAAGTAAGGCACGTCAATTAGGTGTATACAAGTAAGGCACGTCAGGTAGGCATATCCAAGTAAGACACGTCAAGTAGGTATATCCAAGTAAGACACGTCAAGTAGGTGTATCCAAGTAAGACACGTCAAGTAGGTATATCCAAGTAAGACACGTCAAGTAGGTGTATCCAAGTAAGACACGTCAAGTAGGTATATCCAAGTAAGACACGTCAAGTAGGTATATCCAAGTAAGACACGTCAAGTAGGTGTATCCAAGTAAGACACGTCAAGTAGGTGTATCCAAGTAAGACACGTCAAGTAGGTGTATCCAAGTAAGACACGTCAAGTAGGTGTATCCAAGTAAGACACGTCAAGTAGGTGTATCCAAGTAAGACACGTCAAGTAGGTGTATCCAAGTAAGACACGTCAAGTAGGTGTATCCAAGTAAGACACGTCAAGTAGGTGTATCCAAGTAAGACACGTCAAGTAGGTGTATCCAAGTAAGACACGTCAAGTAGGTGTATCCAAGTAAGACACGTCAAGTAGGTGTATCCAAGTAAGACACGTCAAGTAGGTGTATCCAAGTAAGACACGTCAAGTAGGTGTATCCACTCTGCGAAGTTTAATCTAGTCAACTCTGCGAAACATACATTTTGTGCCGGTCAAGATGACAGCATGTGCTGTCGGTCTTTTAACCAGGCAAGTGAAAGTTTCCATCAGAACCACAATCTCCACACGTGTGCTGTACGTAGTATCCTGTTATCTTCTGCATCTTTCTCTATAATCTTTCCTACTGGAGTACACAGCAAAACCCCAGCCGCCTAGCACACCCCTTGTGACCGAGCCATCAGTGTAGATTGTGGGTGATTGCGTCTTGGGTTGGGAGTGAAATTGCAATACCTCCTGGATCTCGAACTCAATCACAATCTTCTCTCAGTCGCGACATTTTCTGTTCAGTTGTAAGACGACCTTGGTTAGCCTGCGCCTGTCCACTCATTTGTAAGCAAACACTGCCAGCATGTTTGTAAAGAAACTGTTGATGGCATTAGCAAGTGTGTGATTATTGTCCATTGCATATTTAAATGGCGTTTCTGATACTTGTTTTTGATATCGCTCTTTCTATTTCATGTATATATCTTTTATCCATTATGTCTCTTGTGTAGCTTTTATCCCTCATACTTTATTTCTCGAATAGACAGTCTCGTTCTATCTTTAGCATATTCTAGTTCTATTCCTTACATATTTGATAAACGACAAACGTATGAGGTGTTCTATTTTACACACTTGGTGGTCACAATTCATATGAATACAATTTCATAATTATAGGATTTCCACATTACTACAAAAGTCAGTACTACATGAAGTCTTGGTGCCGTGAGAATGAATTTTCTCTTTGACATATTTAACACACCACAGATTACACTTTCTAGCTATCTTGTCAATGTATACACTAATTCTACTAATAATGTTCGCACACAAGCCCTGTTGTGGACTCGTATATGCAGATGCTGCTTAGATTTTGATCGAACATTGGTCTTGTTCTAACGTCTTAGTTAACATTTGTTTCCCTCGTACTGCAATCTTGGTGATGGAATCCCTATCTCAATCTCTTCTCTGTTCTGTGTATTCTCGATCTGTCTGCACTCTCTTTTTACATACTGGCCGTTTCCTTCCAAGCACTGCTGCCAAATATCTTAACATATCTTTTCTCTACGCCCACACACTCAAGTTGACACTCTTTGCTGACATTGTCTACGTTTATCCGCTCACACTGTCTGGTATTCTACTTTTGGCCTATTTTGCTGAGAACTAGTATTTAGCAACTTCAGTTAAGTGCATCTTTTAATTTTCTCCTGCCCTGCTACAACCACGTTTCCCGCGTTTAATGCGGTTGCCTTTATTTAAGTATAATGCTAGTACCGCTGGATGTATTTTGATGCATGTCACCTCCAGGTATGCTTTCGCCTGTTTGTACTTGTATCACGCTTGAATGCTAAGGAGATCCAGTAGGAATCGCATAGCATGGATTGGCGTATACCGGGTTATCCCAATATTGCTCGCATAGCAGGGACTGGCGTATCCCAGGTGCATCCCAATACATCTCGCATAGCCATATTAAGGCATTCATCAGGTGGCATGTCCTCTGTTGTACAACTCTTTGTTTTCATCTCAAAGTGCTATTTTAGTTCTAATCTTGAAAGTTTAACGATCATGGATGAAGATGTACTGGACCTAGTACATTCTTACAATTAATTTCTCATAGAAGTGGTTTCAATTAGTGGCATCAGAAACAAAACAAAAAAAAATACAACTTCTGACTAAAGTAGATCTTTGTGTATGAATAATATTTTAGTACATAATTATCGTAACAAAAAGATTGAAAGGTTGGATAATTTGAGAGTTCAGGGAGATGCAATGTTCAATTTTATGATACAGCTTCTGCTAATCATTGTGAATGTCTAACAGAAGAAGTACGTGTATTCTATCTTCATGGACAGACTAAAATGAGCAAATCAACTAACGTAACAGTGACGAATAACTGTATGCTGAACTTTGCATTCGCCACATCCCGCATGAAAGAATCTGTCTCGAGCTAGACTTTCCACTTCCTCTGTTGCCACGTTCAAGATGTCTTTGATGTGTTCAAATCGTCTTCTTCTTGGTCTGCCGCTGATGCATTAAAACCTAGAAACGTGCCTTCCATTATTGTCCTTTCTAGTCTACTGTGTTATTTGACGTGGCCATAATATTTTAATAATCTGTAAGATGTTTACAAGCCACTACATTTCAAAGTTTAGGTCTTTTAAATGTATCGAAGGGATTTTTTTCTGTAGCATTTTATTTCCAATAAGCCAATTTTCTTCATTGTTATTTTCGAGATTGATCATGATTCACAATCATGTATTGCATTCGGAATGACACTTGCCCTCATTAGTTTTATTTTATACTGCGTTGTTGCTATTCTGCCATATGTTCTTACCGGCTTTTATTTTTCCTGTAGCTTTTCCAATTTCTCGTTTCATCTCATTCTTGGAGACTCCTTTGTTGGTTATTTACAGACCCCAGATATTTATAGTTTGTTACCATTTTAAGTTCGTTCTTATTGATGATTATTTTGGGTTGGCTCTTTGCTTTGTCAATATACATTATTGTACTTCTCTGAATATTTTGATCGAGGTTTAGCTATTCACTTTGTTGTTTTTACCCAACTAAATAATACATTTTAATCCCGTTTAGGAGAAGGACTGTCATCGGTGTATCTGAGTTCTGGTATTATGTTGCCTTCTTTAATTGTAGTTGTCTTTTATGTGTTCGCATGGACGATTCTTTAAAGCTAAGAAAGCATTGTTCATCTTCTCTACAAGTGGCATGAGTTTCATCGAGTTTTCTTGAACCCAATCTTTAGTGGAGTGTTTGTCTTTACCAAAAGAAGAGATTGCACGGTCATGGATTTGCGATTTTTGCCGGTTCCATGAATCATCTACATTGTCTAGGTCTTTTGCTCTCTCCATGGATTTCTAGAAAACATTCTTGAACAGGCTTTGGTTGTCGGGGCATTTTGTTGCAGCGATATTAATCTTCGGCCTGGATGGTTCTCTAGATTTGTATATCCTTTTGTTTGTTGCCTTCACTTTACTTGTAACTTGTGTGAAGTGCGTAGTCACAGTCTGCGATATGCTCGGGTTATTCTAACATTATTTAAGTGTTGTCTGCGAACTAGGACAAAGTCCATCTGGTACCAATGCACGGATCTTGAGTGGCGCCATGTTGCATTTTGTCGGTTCTTGATGCTGAAAAGGGTATTGAGTAGCACACAGGTTGCTATGGGAACAAAATTCTAGAAATCTCTGACCATTATCATTCAGTTTGCCGAATACCATGATGACCTAAGCGTGATGGCCATGAATGACTGTCATATCCAATGTGTACATTCATATCGCCCAGCACGCAAAGTTGTTCTACTTAGGGGATTGATCCATGGTAACATGGAGCATCTCGTAAAATTTATCTTTATCTTCTGTGGTTTCTGCCATTGCTGATGCATAGTCGCTGATAATGTTGATTGGTCCAGGTTTTGAATTGATTTTAAGTATTATTTTGCGTTCTGACGTACAGTTTGAGGTGTTTACAGAATGTATGTGCGTTTTATGCACAGCAAAACCCACTCCATGTAAGCGAGGCTGCTCAGGCTTTAGCCACTGCCTGATAAAGGTTTAGTTTTTTCCCTGACTTAACCACGATCTGCAAGCCTTGTTTCCTAGAAGGCTGCAATGTCAACATGTAGTCTCTGTAGCTCTATGTCGATGAAGGCTGTTTTCCTTACGTTTTCTACATTAGTGGGTTATTATTTAATCTAGGATACCTGGTCATACCGTTCTATGTACTGAGTATGAATAATGGTGTTTTCCTTCCGCCGTGTCCTAACAGGGATAGGACTAACACTTTGTTTGCTATGCCTGGGTCAATGGTATGAATATAGTGCTTTTCCCAAAACGCATTACCTCACTCCACTCTACGCTCCGCTTTGAAGCTTTCCGAAGCAAGGATGACAACCTTACGTCCGCAACCAAAGCTGAGTTGCAAGGGATATCAGAAGATGGATAATGCACCATCAACAGCCTTAGGGTCCCACCCTTCTGATTTTCTGTTTTGGTTTACTCTCGTAGCCTACGAACTCTCCCGACCCTTCTCACAAGGCAGTGAGCGAATTGGACAAGAAAGTCACTATCGGAAATAGGCGTTCGCCGTGCAACAGGGAAAATGAAGTGCATGTGCATGCTTAAGTCTTTTGGATATGACTGTTGTCATTTATGTTGCCACCACAAATTTATCTATCTGGAATGGGGGTCTCACTATCAGTTCTGTTAGATGCATTCTTTTTGGCATCATTATTTCTTGACATTCTGCAGTTAGTAGTTTGTTGTTGCTTTCTGATTGGTTCTGGTTGTGCCCTCAACGCGATACCAGGCTGTTCCAGCTTCAGCCTATGAGACTGTCATCAAAAGAGTCGATCTTCCATCCTTTCTGCCAGCTGCTGTGTGTACTTTTGAAGGGAAACTGCCCTCATTTACAAAGCGGGACTGAAGAGCGGGAGGGCGGCGCTGCCGTACACAAATAGATTCTAGGAGTATAGTTCAAACTAGGTTGAAAGTATAGTCCAGTACTAGGTTGAACATATGGTCCGGTACTAAGTTGAAAGTATAGTCCGGTACTAGGTTGAAAGTATAGTTCAGTTTTGTGTCTAGATTGTCTGTCTGTCTGTCTGTCTGTCAGTAATGGTACATTTAACCAGGAACTGAATTGGAAATTTTTATTTTTAATTAAATTATTTAATTGGAAAAGTTTAGGAATGCTGATGTGTACTTTAAGCCATATAAATCAACATTTGTGAAGTTTAGCTCAACAAATGACACAAGGGAAGAGAATATTTTAAAAATACGTTATTGACAAAAGACGCGCTGACTAAAGCATAAATGTGTGAATATGAAGAAAGTAATAAAAGATAACTAAACACAGGACGTTTTTTCTGTGTAAATAAGAAACAATGAAAGGAGTACTCTGCACGATGAAGTGGATTACAGTGAGGTGGTCATGGGCCTCGCACTGAAGGTAAAGGTAAAGTACGAGACTTGAATCAGTGTCTTAGCACGCGAGTTTTCACCCATATGTGCTCGGCTGCTTATCCAAAAGTGTTCGGAGACTGCTGGATAGTGTCGATTCAAGCATCGAGACTCGTGGCATTCCTCACCTAATGGTGGCATTCCTCACCTAATGGCGGCATTCCTCACCTAATGGCGGCATTCCTCACCTAATGGCGGCATTCCTCACCTAATGGCGGCATTCCTCACCTAATGGCGGCATTCCTCACCTAATGGCGGCATTCCCAGAGTACTACCCTTGTATTCATTTCTGTCCGCGCCTGGGTCGACGGCATGGGGTATTTGTTATCTCCAACCACGAGTACATCTAACACTGCTCCCAGCGGGAATCGAACACGGCTCGTACGAACGTCGGTAGCATCATCATTATCATAGTGTGCCTTCTCCGCAACGAAAGTTTGCTACCATGGATCGCCATTCTACTCTGTTTCTTGCTTCGATGGTGCAGGCTGTCATAGATTGACTTGACCATCTTTTGATGTTACTCGTCCATGTTAGTCTTGGTCTGCCTCTGCCTCTTTTACCTTGTATTTTTCCTTCCAATATTACTTTTAGTAGGTTGTTGTGTCTTTTAACATGTCCCAAAAATTTCATTTGTCTTGTCTTAATTGTATTTAGTAGTTCTCTTTTTATTTTCAGTTGTTTTAAAACTTTATCATTTGTTATCTTTTGTTTCCATCCAATTCTACCTATTCTTCTATAAAAACCACATTTCAAAGGCTTCAATTTTCTGTTTTGTTTTCTTGTCTAATGTCTATGTTTCTGCACCATACAGGAATATTGAGAAGATGTAACATTTTGCCATTCTTAGTTTCAGCCCTGCTGATATTTGTTTTGTTGTTAGTATATTTTTCATGGCATTAAAATTAGCATAGTCGGGTGATGTTTCCCGACTAGGTTACCGAGGCCCCCAAAACTGAATCTAGGTAAATCCTGTGATAAGACAAGCCAAGAGGCCTAGCGATGGGCTCAGGTGCAGGGCCAGGATATTCTATGTGTCGGACCGTGCTCAACATGCTCGATGGTGTATAGCTGGTAGTCCCCGATACCTTCATTGAGCCAACAGAAGGTTTCTTGCAAGCATGGCTGAATCTAGCCCGAGGACTGATCACTCAAAAGAAAGCCACGGAGAACGATTCTAGAAGTCTAAAAGTAATAAAGAAATATCTAAAAATACATGCATGGAATTTTCTAGAATTTGTGCCAGAATGGAAAACTTGATGATCTTATTTTAGAAGTGGGAAGAATCTTCTTTCTTTCTTTCTTTCTTTCTTTCTTTCTTTCTTTCTTTCTTTCTTTCTTTTTTTGTTCACTTCCTCTTGTACCCGTGCCGTTCGGGTATCGAGGGAGATACAAAGTTCTGGTTTTCGTCCTTTAGGCCGTCTCACTCATTGTCAATTGATGTTGTTGCGAGTTTTTTTTCTTAATGGTGCTTGTCCAACTTACTTTAGATCTGCCTATTGCTCTTCTCCCTTTTCGTCTTTTAATATACGCTTTGTATGGCGAGGAATCACACGACATTCTTACTAGATGGTCAAACCAGTTTATTGTTTGTTTCTGTATGTAGCTTATGATTGCCCCAATGCCTACTCTTTCTTTTATCATTTTTGATTCTGTATTTTCTGGTTAATCCAAGTGCTTTTCTTAGACATCGCAACGGAAATAAATAACATAGTTGTTATAGGCATATAAGAGACAAGATGGAAATAGTACTGGTTACCACTATTTGCCATCATACTGGATAGTAATTGTTAAGGAAATGCCGGGTTCTGTAGCGAGTGTGACACCCTGTACTCCTCAAAGTGAAAGCAAACCCATTTTGACATGTAAATAATGCAGACATAAACACCCACCGAGGACTACACAGATTAACTACTAGATGCATATTATGGCAATTTATAGAAAGCTACGAAACAAGTGAAATCATCTAACTATTTAATTGTAATGTTTAACAGGCAAAGGAAGACTGGTTTAATCAAAGGTCTACAAAGTCTAGAGATCTAAACTGTCTAGAGATCTCAAAGTCTAAAAATCTAAACAGTCTAGATCGCAAAGTCTAGAAATATAAACAGTCTAGATCTCAAAGTCTAGAGATCTAAACAGTCTAGAGATCTCAAAGTATAGAAATATAAACAGTCTAGATCTCAAAGTTAAGAGATCTAAACAGTCTAGAGATCTCAAAGTCTAGAAATATTAACAGTCTAGATCTCAAAGTCTAGAAATATAAACAGTCTAGATCTCAAAGTCTAGAGATCTAAGTAGTCTAGAGATCTCAAAGTCTAGAAATATAAACAGTCTAGATCTCAAAGTCTAGAAATATAAACAGTCTAGATCTCAAAGTCTAGAAATATAAACAGTCTAGATCTCAAAGTCTAGAGATCTAAACAGTCTAGAGATCTCAAAGTCTAGAAATATAAACAGTCTAGATCTCAAAGTCTAGAAATATAAACCATGGACGAGAAAAATTATTTAAAATTGGTATACACAAAAATAAAAATAAATGATTATACACATTTTTAAAAACTCACTTATGGAGGATGATGTATTGTAAACAAAAAATGAGAAATGTTAACAGAAAATAAAGCTATAATGAACATATGATAAGAACATTAAAAAAAACAATCTTTATACATGAAATGGATAAGAAACCAAACAATGTTAACGTTGAAATATAAACTCTGAAAATATACAATATGAACTAAAAACATCTATATTTATTATTACCTTTACCATTGCTCTTTCTGATTATAATACTCGTTATTGTACTTATTTCTGATATGAAGAGAACTGTTTAGGTCGACGGATTGAAAGGTGATAGTGGTGGGCTGAGGTAAAGTGACAGAAATATTTATATGCTGGGATATAGACATTCGGGGCAGTCGATATTTTCTTGCTCTCTTTAAAAAAATGTAAATTAATTTAGTCGACGGATTATCCTTGTGGCATTTCAAACAAGTTCATAAGCTCTCAGATCACACCCGCAGTTAATGATGCAGTGTTTCTTCTTTAGAAGAAAGGAAGGAAACAGGGTGTTCTAGCTAGAGGTAGGATAGCGGCCTCTGTACAGGAAGGTCCTGTGTTCAAATCCCGTACAGCTGTGGTAATTTTTCTCTCTTCGAATTCGTGGTTTCCTCGTGGTTTTACTCTGTCCGGTCTCTGTATGTGAGAACAAATGTCTAGCCCTATCGGATAACGGTAAAAAAAAACAGGAGGTCCCGTGTTAATGAACCCTTGGCATTTAAAAGGTGAAAAGAGTAGGCCAAAAACGGCCGCGACAAAACTGTTAAGTCATTTTACCCACGTCGATGTGTCGAACCGAAAGGTGTAAATATCACGCCTTTATCTTAGACTAGCGACACAGCTCATCTATGCCCTCTTGAACACTAAGATGAACAAGTAGCAAAAGAAGTGGAAGAAGAATGTTATGTTAGAGCATGAGGACTTCGATAATGTGACTATAAATAAGTAACGTCAAAGTTACGGCGCGTTGTATATTCATGGTAGTTTCGCGTAAGACAACATTACGACGAGTCACAATGTTTTTGACATTGACACAACTAGTCAAACAATTATTGACCATGGGATATGAGTGCTTCCAATTAATTAGACTGTTGTCTTATACAATTCTGAAAGTCCTAGTGGTGTACACTTTAGACCATTTCTGAATTTCAAGTTCTTGATCTGATGCGCTCAAGAGGTTAATACCGTTATTTATTTGAGGCATCTCTTCATAAGTCTTGTCTGTGACATTTCTAACATTCTATCTTTCATTCTATAAAAATAGTATAATTCGGCTTTAATTATTCTATGCTATTCTTTATCTACTTACTGTTATACTACACAATCATTGGGACCAATTATCTATTAACATCTCTGGAACACAACGACTTCTAAGTCTAACTTTGGGATACTTCTGAACTAAACTATGGCTTCATGATTGATATATCTATCTTGTTTGGTATGATTTAGAAAGTATCGTTCTATCTTTTCTACATCTCTCACTCTCTCTCTCTACCTCTCTGTATATGAGTGTGTGTTCTTTCATTTCCGCTAATATATTTGGTTAAATACCTGTTTCACTTTCCTAATTTATCGAATGAGTGGTTGGCTGTTGTTGGCTCAGTCGATCAAAAAAAGACAATATTAAACTCAGGATGACTTTTGTGTCAAATTTTGAACAATACTCCACTTTGACATTTTGGTAACCCCTGAGTTTAGTAATTACAAATAATTGCATAACATGTACTCTCAAACCTAACATGGCCCTTCCTCAGTTCCCCAGTTGTTAATCCAATCTGATTTCAGGACTTTTGACATCGACCATTGGGGGAGAAGTCAAGTCCAATTCAATTCCTCTAAAAACTAAAATTGCCCATGCTCATTCCTAAAATTGCTACTATTCATCTATTTATGTTACTGCTTCCCTCCACTTCGTTATGGGTAATTACTAACATATCTGACGCAAGTTATATCTCTCATTCTATGATTCTATTCTATTCAGAGTTTGCTATACTAGTAGTCTATTAGACCAATGGATAAATACAATAATATTTGAAACTGTGATAAAAAGCAAACACACACAAGCGCAGCCGTGTGGGTTAAGGATGGAGCTGTACTGGACTACGGTAAAATTTGTAATTAGTTGAGCAAATGCGACCAAAAGGTTAAAACCATTCTACACAAGAAAATAAAACTTACAAAACGCATGGGGTCTTCTGCAGAAAATAATCAGATAAAATTGACGACAGCACAAATGTCACTAGACATAGCTAATAGACTTAGACGTGCTCATATAATCGTATTTCTTTTACTTCCTAATAATTCAAAAATATAATATATACAATGGTTCATTGTTGGTAGTCAGTACTTCAGTATATGAGCATACACCATAGTTTATATTATTATTATACACAGTTTTATTTAACGTCAGGGCAAATAATTCTCAAACATACCGACGTCGTAAAATAAGGACTGCTTGTACTAACTTATCCTAGTTCACTGACTGGAGTTTATAAAAGTGTAGATTATTCATTAAAATACGGATGGTCACGAGTTTGGGGAAAATATCAATAAAAGGAGGTTGTGAGACTATGAAATGGCAGTGCAAAGAAAGAAAGAGTTCGTAACTAAAAGACGATGTGCGATAAGAATGGTGGGGAACCTATAATGGAAGGATGGATGTACCAAACAAGGAAGAAAGTCTACATATTTTTATAAACTTGTTATGTCATTTATCTCGGATAGGTATTTTGGTTCAACTACACTAGGAAGGGATTACAGGAACATAATCTACACCATATCTGACATGATTAGTCGATATCTATTATTTCTCTTTTAACGTTAGGTTAAAAAATAACAGACAAAACATTTATTGAAGTATGGCTTTGGTATTCTTCACAAACACGCATTTGTTAACTGTGATGGACCCTCATTTGTTAACTGTGATGGACCCTCATTCGTTATCTGTGATGAACCCTCATTTGGTATATGTGATGGACCCTCATTTGTTATCTGTGATGGACCCTCATTTGTTAACTGAGATGGACCCTCATTCGTTATCTGTGATGGACCCTCATTTGTTATCTGTGATGAACCCTCATTTGGTATATGTGATGGACCCTCATTTTCTGTGATGAACCCTCATTTGGTATATGTGATGGACCCTCATTTATTATCTGTGATGGACCCTCATTTGTTATCTGTGATGGACCCTCATTTGTTAACTGAGATGGACCCTCATTTGGTATATGTGATGGACCCTCATTTTCTGTGATGAACCCTCATTTGGTATGTGTGATGGACCCTCATTTATTATCTGTGATGGACCCTCATTTGTTATCTGTGATGGACCCTCATTTGTTATCTGTGATGGACCCTCATTTGGTATCTGTGATGGACCCTCATTTGGTATCTGTGATGGACCCTCATTTGTTATCTGTGATGGACCCTCATTTGTTATCTGTGATGGACCCTCATTTGTTATCTGTGATGGATCCTCATTTGTTATCTGTGATGGACCCTCATTTGTTATCTGTGATGGACCCTCATTTGTTATCTGTGATGGACCCTCATTTGTTATCTGTGATGGACCCTCATTTGTTATCTGTGATGGACCCTCATTTGTTATCTGTGATGGACCCTCATTTGGTATCTGTGATGGACCCTCATTTGTTATCTGTGATGGACCCTCATTTGGTATCTGTGAAGGACCCTCATTTGTTATCTGTGATGGATCCTCGTTTGTTATCTGTGATGGACCCTCATTTGTTATCTGTGGCGGACCCTCATTTGTTATCTGTGACGGACCCTCATTTGTTATCTGTGACGGACCCTCATTTGTTATCTGTGATAGACCATTGACTGCGATTTTAAATTTTATTTTCAAGCATACTGTATATACTGTATGCACATACTGTATTTAACACATGATAGCGTCGGTATTCCTGGTCAAGCGGTAGCGCGCTGGATTAGAGATAAAGTTAGCGTGGGTTCTGTAGCAGCATCAAGCTATTAAGTCATTTTGGCTGAAAAAAAATGGATTTTAGTTTGAGTGAGCTGAGGAAAGTAGGTAACAACGAAGAAGAACACCATGTCGCCTCATTAGCAAACGCTGTGGCTGAATGTGTTGAAGTTAGAGACACCATTCCCTTACATCCTGGAACATGTCTTAGTTAATCACACCACTACCGGCCTACGTCATATCATATGTCATTTTTAATAACGTCACTCCCCTATATCACATATCTCACAGTTAAATACGTCACTGTCCTGCATCGTATATGTCATAGTTAAACATCTCGCTACCTTACATCATGTATTATGTCATTGGTTATCATGTCACTCCCCTACAACGTATATGCACGTTAAACACGTCAATCCACTACATCATCTGCTTCTTCTTCTACCTTTTAGCTCCCAGTGGAGCATAGGTCTTCAACAATCACTTTCCAAGTCGTTCTGTTTTTTGCAATTCTTTTAAGATCATTCCATGTCTTCTCCATCATCTTCATCTCTGCTTCAATCTGTATTCTCCAAGAATTCCTTGGTCTTCCTCTTTGTCTTTTCCCCTGGGGATTCCAAAAAAGGGCCTGTTGTGTAATACTCTCAGTTGGCTTCCGTAGTGTGTGTCCTATCCATCGCCATCGTCTTCGCTATATTTCTTTATCCACTGGTATTTGACTGGTACATTTCCATAATTCCACGTTAGTGACTTTGTCCTGCCATTTCTATCCCTTTATTCTGCGCAAGCATCCATTAATGAAAGTCTGTACCTTCGTGATTGTCAATTTTGTTATTCTCCATGTTTCACAGCCATATAATAGAAGCGACTTAACATTGGAGGTGAAAATTTTATTTTTGTATTTAGCCTAATTTCTTTGGATTTCCATATGTTTCCCAGTGCAATGAAAGCTCCTCTTGCTTTTGATATCCTTATTTTGGTATCATTTTCTGTTCCTCCCTCTTTATCTATATTACTGCCCAGATATACATAAGATTGTACGTCTAGTAGAGGTATTTCTCCTAGTTTTATTTGGTTATTGCCAACTGCATTAATTCTCATAATGTTGGTCTTATCTCTATTAATCTTTAGTCCTAGCTGTTGTGATCTCTCATCTAATATACTCATTTTATCTTGCATCTGTTGGTGGCTGTGTGATAGGAGAGCTATGTCATCAGCAAAGTCTAAATCATCAAGTTGTTTGGTCAGTGACCACTGGATCCCATTTCTGTTGTTTTGAGTTATTTTCATAATCCAATCTATGGCCAGTAGAAAGAGAAATGGGGACAGAAGGCATCCTTGCCGTACTCCTGTTCTTATTTCAAATGCTTCTGTAAGCTGTCCTTCATGCACCACACTACATTTTGTTCCTTCATACATTGTTTTTATCAGGTTAATAAACTTTATGGGGATTCCGTAATGACTCAGCAACTTCCAAAGCATTCTTCTGTCTAAACTATCAAATGCCTTTTCGTAATTATGAATCTAAAACCTGCTTGTTCATCTCTCAAGTGTTTCTCTATAGCCTCTTTTAGTCTCTCCAGAATGATTCTGCCTAATATTTTTCCTGGCACTGATAGTAGCATAATTCCCCTATAATTTGTGCACTCCTGTAAACTTCCTTTCTTTGGTAGTTTGATCATATAACCTTCTCTCCAGTCTTTAGGTATTTCTTCCCTCTCCCAAATTTTATCCAATCGATCATGTAACATCTTGGTAGAGGTGATAATATCTGCTTTGATGGCTTCCGAAGGAATTTCATCTGGTCCTGTGGCTTTACCATCTTTTAATAGTTTGATGGCTTTCATTATTTCTTCTTTGCTTGGTTTTCCAGAGTTAACGTGTAACTCTTCTTTTGCTGGTAGTATATCTGGAGGATTATTTGAGCGGGTCTGTTCAAAAGTTGTTCAATGTGCTCTTTCCATCTCTCCATTTGTTCCCTTATATTACTAAGCAGATTTCCTTTCTTATCTTTGATAAAGGCGTTAATCTGTTTGTATTTTCCACCTAATTTCTTTGTGCTGTTGTACAGTTCTTTCATATTCCCTTTATTTGCTGCTTCTTCTGCCTCTTTAGCTAATTCATCTATATATTTCCTCTTATCCTTTTAATGCATCTTCTCACTTCTATGTTCACCTCTGTGTAAGCTTCCTGTGTCTTGGCTTTATTACTTCTTGTTTTGCTTTTATTTATGTCTGCTTTCTTGTTTTTTCTTTCTTTAATTTTATCCAGGGTCTCTGCTGTCATCCATGCCTTATTCTGGCGTTCTCTTTTCCCCAGTGTTTCTTCGCATGTCTCTTTCCATATATTTTTTACCTGTTTCCAATGATCTTCTATATTTATTGTATTTTCTAGTTGTTGGAGGACTTGGTATTTGTTTGATATTGTGACTGCGAATTTATCTTTAATTCCTTGTTCCACTACATCATATGTCATAGTTAAAGACGTCACTCCCCTGTCATATAATATGTCATATTTTACCATGTCACTTCCCTAAATCATATATATCTTAGCTAATCATTTCACAGCCCTACATACTATAATATGTCATAGTTAAACACGACAATATACTGCGTCATATAATATGTCATAGTTAAACAGTTAAACACGGCAATCCTCTACATCATGTTACATGCCACAGTTAAACGCGTTGTTCTTCATCATATAATGTGTCATAATTAAATACGTCACTGCCCTAAACAATGGGGTATGTCATGTTTAAACACGTCACTGTCCTATACAATGGAGTATGTCATGTTTAAACACGTCACTGTTCTACACAATGGGGTATGTCATGTTTAAACACGTCACTGTTCTACACAATGGGGTATGTCATGTTTAAACACGTCACTGTTCTATACAATGGAATATATCATGTTTAAACACGTCACTGTCCTCTACACAATGGGGTATGTCATGTTTAAACACGTCACTGTCCTACACAATGGGGTATGTCATGTTTAAACACGTCACTGTTCTACACAATGGGGTATGTCATGTTTAAACACGTCACTGTCCTACACAATGGGGTATGTCATGTTGAAACACGTCACTGTTCTATACAATGGGATATATCATGTTTAAACACGTCACTGTCCTACACAATGGGGTATGTCATGTTTAAACACGTCACTGTCCTACACAATCGGGTATGTCATGTTTAAACACGTCACTGTTCTACACAATGGGGTATGTCATGTTTAAACACGTCACTGTCCTACACAATGGAGTATGTCATGTTTAAACACGTCACTGTTCTACACAATGGGGTATGTCATGTTTAAACACGTCACTGTCCTACACAATGGGGTATGTCATGTTTAAACACGTCACTGTCCTACACAATGGGGTATGTCATGTTTAAACACGTCACTGTTCTACACAATGGGGTATGTCATGTTTAAACACGTCACTGTTCTACACAATGGGGTATGTCATGTTTAAACACGTCACTCACTGTTCTACACAATGGAGTATGTCATGTTTAAACACGCCACTGTTCTACACAATGGGGTATGTCATGTTTAAACACGTCACTGTCCTACACAATGGGGTATGTCATGTTTAAACACGTCACTGTCCTACACAATGGGGTATGTCATGTTTAAACACGTCACTGTTCTATACAATGGAGTATGTCATGTTTAAACACGTCACTGCCCTACGTCTTGGAATATGTCCTTGTTAAAGACGTCACTTCCTTACGTCAATGAGTATGTCGTAGATAAACACGGCACTTCTTTACATCAAGGATATGTCACCCCTCGACGCTGAAAGTCAAATGAGGAAGGAAAGAGGAAGAAATACCTTTTGGTTAAAAAAGTGTCTGTACTACATCAAGGAATGTGTCCTGGTTAAACACGTCACTCTCCTACATAATATAATATGTCATAGTTAAACACGTCACTTCCCTACATCAAAGAATATGTTCTAGTTAAACATGCAACCTCCTTACATCATATATGTCGCAGTTAAATACGTCACTCCCCTACATCAAGGAATATGTTCTAGTTAAACACGTCAATCCGTTGCATCATGGGGTATCCCCTAAGATATCCGTTACCTTTTATACAATAAAAGGACACAGTCTATATTACTTTTACTTTCATGCATATGTAAAGTAACAATGGTACTCATATTTAATAGCACTTAAAAAAAACACGACGTCGATTTGTTGTATCAAACCTTCCTTGTAAGAAACGTTCTATTTTCTCAGCGCACCTTTGAGATTCGCATATTGTCCGCATGCGGGAAATGCGGTTCTTCAACTCATGTATTCAACTATCCGTAACGGCAGCTAGATTAATATATAGGATGTGCATTCAATCAAAATTTAGTTTAGAATACATGTGCTGCAGTTTTTTCTTAGTGATATAATTTTGTGTTATAACGTGGTCTGCGTGACATTCTAAACTACCTGGTTCAGCGCTTTTATTATTTGGCAATTGATGTCTTAAACAAGTGCACTGGGTTGAAAGAATGCCGTTTAATCGGGAAAGATGGTTGTAATACATACGTGGCAGTACTTGTAAGGCTAGTTAGTTCATTGGTTATCGTCAAGTGAACGGTTACCCCTTCTCCCATATTTAGAATTTTTGTAAGTTGTTGTCTTGTTAAAAATAGTATGTTCTATTCTATGAAAATAGACAATGTGAGGCTCCGTGAAAGCTGGTAATGCTCTTATGTATGAAAATAGACAAAGTGACAATGTGAGGCTCCGGGAAAGCTGGTAATGCTCTTATGTATGAAAATAGACAATGTGAGGCTCCGGAATTGCTGGTAATGCTCTTATGTATGAAAATAGACAAAGTGACAATGTGAGGCTCCGGGAAAGCTGGTAATGCTCTTATGCTATGAAAATAGACAAAGTGACAATGTCAGGCTCCGGGGAAGCTGGTAATGCTCTTATGTATGAAAATAGACAATGTGAGGCTCTGGGAAAGCTGGTAATGCTCTTATGTATGAAAATAGACTATGTGAGGCTCCGGGAAAGCTGGTAATGCTCTTATGTATGAAAATAGACAATGTGAGGCTCCGGGAAAGCTGGTAATGCTCTTATGTATGAAAATAGACAAAGTGACAATGTGAGGCTCCGGGAAAGCTGGTAATGCTCTTATGTATGAAAATAGACAAAGTGACAATGTGAGGCTCCGGGAAAGCTGGTAATGCTCTTATGTATGAAAATAGACAAAGTGACAATGTGAGGCTTCGGGAAAGCTGTTATTGCTCTAATATATGGGAATAGACCGAAATTACAATACGATGCCCCGATAAAGCTGGCAAATCTCTATTGTATCTTGGAAGGGAAGGAGTAGCATTTATTTAAACATCCCCAAATGCTAGGCAATGAATGTAAAATATTGTGTCAAAGATGTGATAAGGACATCTGCACTGAAACACTCTGGAATTCCGGAAGTTGAATAGCAATCGTAAAAACTCGCTGTTATTGTAATGATTTAAAAATAAGTTGATTCAAAAATGGTTTAAGATGTATTGAATTTATACTTTGTTAAAGGTAACATCATCATCAAGTACCGGGCCTGCTGGCATAGGTAATCATGTCTCTCCACAACTTTCGATCTCGGCAGCTATTTATCATTTCTGTTGTTGACCTTCTGCCAAGCCATTCTCTTAAGCTGTCTGTTATTTTTTTCTCTTTGCTTCCTTCTAGCTCTTCGTCCCTCAATTTTTCCAGTTGTTACAATATATTCCAGTTGTTCTCTTCTCATTACATGGCCAAAAAATGATGATTGTTTCTTCCTAATATTGGAAATTAGCTCTCTTTTTGCTTTGACCTCTCTCAGAAAGAACATATCAAAGGTAACATATAATTATAAACATGCAAAGGATGCCCAATTACATACCCTGATGTTGGAGATGAGAAATTAAACCACCATTACATTAGGCATCAACATTTGGAACAGTTGAGATTAGTGTTTTAACAGCTTCCACAAATCCGCAGGCTAAGTACACATTCCATTCCATGGTTGACTGATGTGTAGTCGAGGAGTGAACCACAACTGTTCTATCTTCAAGTCAGAAAACTAACCGTTATCTACTAACTGGCTCATAGTCGTCATCAATTACTCAAACGCATACATATGTTTAATCCAATAAAACTACGCAATCATTTTATATTTATTTGTTCTCTTTATTATTACTTTCAGATAGCGGCTATCATAGTGAAGATGTTCCTGGAAGCTTTGAAAGTAAGACCTCTTTTTAATTATAGTGTATTGTTACATATTTTATATCATAAATATTAGTATCTCTATTTACTATATTTTCAACTAGAAATATAGTGTAATCTAAAATATATAATTGCTAGATTGAAACAGAGAAAATGAAAATTAAGTTAATGGATTCATCATCATCATCATCATCATTATCATGTGCCATACCGGTTGGCGCAGATGATCATGTCTTTCTACAATCTTCTGTCCACAGTGCATCGTATCAGTTCTGTTGTTGACTGTTTTCCATGCCATGACACCAAGCTATCCAGTAGTTTCTCTCTTTGTCGTTCGCAATCTCTCTTTCCTTGTATTTTGCCTGTTGTAACCAAGTATTCCAACTTTCCTCTTCTCATGATGTGCCCGAAAAATGTTGATTGTTTCTGATGTATTTTTAGGAACTTCCTTTTTGTGTTGGCCTCTTTGAGAATTTCTTCGTTGGTCGTTTTAGCTGGCCAGGAAACTTTCAAGATTCTTCTGAGAAAAACCCATCTCTGTGGCCTCTAAGTGTCTTTTCCTTTGTTTGTCAACTGTCCATGATTGTTAATGGATTGGGTATAATTACGGATGGTGGGATTATATTGGAACGCTTAAGCTTAAAGATAAAGGAAACCCAGCTAATATCTAGAAAACAGAAAAAATGCCTTTGAAAATAGATACCTTTGAAAATAAATGTCTTTGAAAACTCTTAAACATAAATAGGGGGGGGGAGGGACATGACGCTAGAAAAGTAGAAACAAAACAAGATTACGTATCAAGCTATTAACGGAAAAGACGTTGGAAGTACATCGGTCATATATTCAGTAATGACGAAAAAAGACTTCGGCAGCAGGCCTTGGTGTGGACATTATGTGGCAAAAGAAAATAGGGAAGTTAAACAGAAACTCTGAGAAGAAGTGATTAGTAGAGAAGGCTCAACTGTTGGACACAGGAACAAAATAAGATATAGCAGGGAATCGCCAGACTTGGGGAGTTATGATTTCTGCCCTATGTGCCGTCTTCTGTTCTTAACTATCCAACCAACCAACAACCAACCAACCAACCAACCAACCAACCAACTAACCAACCAACCAAACAACCAAACAACCAACCAACCAATCAACTAAGCAACCAAATAACCAAACAACCAACCAACTAACCAACCAACCAAACAACCAACCAACCAATCAAAAAACCAACCAACCAAACAACCAACCAACTAACCAACCATACAAACAACCAATCAACCAACCAAACAACCGAGCAACCAACTAACCAGCCAACCAACCGATCAACCAACCAAACAACCAACCAACCAAACAACCAACCAACCAACCAACCAACCAATCAATCAACCAACCAAACAACCAACCAAAGAACCAAGCAACCAATCAACCAACCAAACAACAACCAACCAAACAACCAACCAACCAACCAACCAAACAGCCAACAAACCAACCAAACAACCAACTAACCAATCAACCAACCAACCAAACAACCAATCAACCAACCAAACAACCAATCAACCAACCAACCAAACAACCAAACAACCAAACAACAAACCAACCAAACAACCAACCAACCAATCAACCAACCAACCAAACAACCAACCAACCAACCAATCAACCAACCAACCAACCAAACAACCAATCAACCAACCAAACAACCAATCAACCAACCAACCAACCAACCAACCAAACAACCAAACAACCAAACAACCAACCAACCAACCAAACAACCAACCAACCAACCAATCAACCAACCAAACAACCAACCAACCAACCAATCAACCAACCAAACAACCAACCAACCAACCAACTAAACAACCAACCAACCAAACAACCAACCAACCAATCAACTGATGTAATATAATAATGAATAACATTGTAAAGAATGATAAAAACTACGTGCTAATAAAGCGTCATTAGAAGTGAAGGAAAGAGCAAGGCATTGATGGGCTTATAACTCATCGAGGTAACGGATAATTCACCAAGAAATTAGAGAACACTTATTTGAAAGACAAAATACAAGCAACAGAACACAGAAGACGGAAATTGAGAAATGGCATTTCTCTTCACTGAATGTGCTCTTTGCAAAGTGGGCACATGAATTAAGCTTATTAATGGAGCAACGTTTACAACAAAAACACAAAATGTGTGAAATAGCAGTTAAGAAAAAGTTGCTAAAAACATAAGTAATAATTTTAATTATTATGTAGTAAATGAAGCAATACAAACATAGAGAATGTTCTGTTTGATCGAAATTTGGCATATGAAAATTAACATAAACATAGTTTCTCTTAGGAATAAAGAGGACAATATAAAAGACATAATTATTTACACCGTTTACTGTGTGCGTTTATCTTTTATTATGAGATTCATTCCTGTTTATTTCACCATTGTACCACTAAAGCCAGATATTGGAAGCTAGAGTCAAGAACAATAAGAAAGATACGCATCACCGATGTTGAATGGGTTAGACGCATGACAGAAAACAATCGGAGAAATAATATCAGAAGTGATAAACTAAGAAAACAAATTAGGTATAATTTCCGTTATTGAATACTTCAAGAAGCATCACATAAAATTGTTTGACCAAGTGATAAGATAGAAATATCAATATATACAAACAATGAGCCTTGAACAAGGGCAACAAGAACACCAGACCCAAATTCGACCAAGAAAAAAGTAAGGATTTATGGAATGTTACTATGGAAACAACACCAGCAACAGATCAAATGGCTGTTAATTATACCTCTTGTCGACAGTAAAGGACCAATGAGGAAATATAGAGGGACGATGAAGAAGAACGACTTTTGACGAATTCCAGATGTATTATTACTTATCTTATTGTTATGCACTGGCATTTTTATTTGAAACGTTTTACCCGCTGACATTTGTCCTTAGATGCATATTCTCTTTCTGGACGTTAAAAGCGACAAAAAAAATGTATGTAAGAATAAATATATTAAATAGGGAATAATACTAAAAATAGATAGGGGAAAACCAAATAAGTATTACCTTTCTCTGATATGTTTACTAACTGACGTATATTAATTAGTCCAAGAAAAGATATCACTTCCGGCATTATTTCATTTACTTTTTGGGGATTATTTTGAAACATATTTCTTAGCCAGCACGATAGTAACTTTATATACCAATTGAGTTGATCTGGGGAAAATCCTGATTTATTCTATTCTGTTCAATTCTATTCTATCCTGTTTATGGAATCAGTTTCTTTGTATTCGGGGCATCCCCATACCCGCTTCAACACACGTCACAGCATTTCTCGAAGCGTGTACACACTGTTACTGTAAGGTTTTGTTTGTAGATATATCTTCTTTTCCCCACTATGCACTTTGGGGTGCAGTAGAGCCTGCGACCTGCGGTCGCAATAGCAGGGTAAGCGCACCATCAGCAGACCAAGACCTAGCAGATCTACCTCCTCGTGGTCTCCCCTGGTAACAGTCTGCGTCAAAACAGGCTGGCTAACAGAAGCTAGGATCGCCGTGTTCCCTGTGATGGTGGCTGTTACTGATATAGAAGACCCAGTATTGCAGTACCTCTAGGCTGGACTAGTAGTTCACCAGCATAGCCTGGGGTAGACGATCTCCAACTTCTCCAGTAAGAGCTGGGAATGTCAAGGAAGCCATTACGACCCGCCACATCAATGAGACAAAGGGTACCCTGCCCGCATCAAATCGTGGCATTACGTCAACTCAACCCATTAAGCACTTCAGATTGAGCAGATCCTTTTACCACCTTCTCATGAGGCTCATGAGTCTCTCAGTATATACATCATTGTGCCAAACATCCACCACTTCTTCTCATAAGTAATGGAAAACTAACTTGACGATGTCCTCTTTGTCCAGATTCATACACTTTTTTTTATGGTTATGGTTATGAAAGGTCCCGGTATCACTGCAAACGAATTAAAATCCATAATTGCTCCATCGCCCGTGCCAGTGGAATAATCCGAATTAATATCTCATCGCCTAAACAAAGAAAGTCAGCTGCAGTCCCCACCATAGCAGTCTCAGCACAGGCCAAAAGACATAAGGCGAAACCACACAGAAAGTGAACACAGCCATCTGTTCCCAATCACACGATATCATCATTCATCATAAGTAATCGGAACATCAAACAGGATCAAAACGGATGAAACGCACAGCTCACGGTGTGCACAGAGCACGTAATTCAGTACCTCTGGCAGCAAGCCGGACTTGGGATATGAGGAAGCTGCAACAAGGAACACTTTTCAGACACAGCCTTTAACAATTTCTGCCGCCTATCCGCCATATTGACCGTAAGTTCCGGAAGAGCCAAAAGACAGTTGAAGGAAGGGAAAAACAGTTGAAGGTCAGACAAGACAATAAGATAGGTGAAGGAAGAAATAGAGTTCAATGACTAGAAATAGGACTAGAAATAGAAATAGAAGTAGCCAAGACAGATATTCTCATACCAAAAAATTACGAAAGAGTACTTTAACTGTATATACATTAAGTACATTCACCACAAACCATGATCTTTCAAATATATTACGATTTTGTACAGTATGATGTATATGAATTTGTACATTTGTACTTCATTAAATCACAGGCCACAAAGCTCGTAATAGCAGCAGTAATCTATAAAGCACTTAATATTGACGACATTTGTCACAAAACATTTTTTAAAATCCGTAAATATATAAGTATGTAAACACAAAAACACATTTGAATAATCATATATATATATATATATATATATTTATATAGCGGTAATAGCTGCTTGTGTGTGTTAAACCAATCGAGCTTACTGGAGTAAATTTGAATATTTTGTCATTCAATGATATCACAAACATAGGGGGTCCGCAATGATCGTGTAGTTGTTCAGTGATTTCAACACGCAATTAAGAAATAAAAGATTTCCACATGCTAGGTCTGCAAAATGTACATACCACTATGGGTTATCTGTGCATAAATTGTAAAGCCAAACTTCTACAGCGCACATAAAAACAACAACACTTTAAGGATATGGTGTTAGGTGTCCTTTAAAGTTAAAAAAAAAAATCAACATCCATACATCAAGAAAAGAAGTGGAAGACTGGCTCTACGGAACATTTCAGAACTTTATTTTTGACAATAGAAATAAGAAAAAGAGTTCTTAAATGTTATGTAGAGCCGGTCTTAACATATGGATGTGAATCATGGACAATAGGACAACAGACAAGAAAATCACTGGAGTCTGTAGAAATGTGGTTTTACAGAAGAATGTTGAGAATACCATGGACAGTTAAGAAGAGTAATGAAAACGTTCTGAAAGAGGCCAAAGCAAAAAGAGAGTTAATTTCCAATATTTGGAAGAAACAATCATCATTTTCTGGCCATATGATGAGAAGGGAACAACTGGAATATATTGTAACAGCTGGGGAAATTGAGGGACGAAGAGATAGAGGGAAGCAAAGAGAAAAAATACCAGACAGCTTAAGAGAATGGCATGGCAGAAGGTCAACAACAGAAATGATAAATAACTGTCGAGATAGAAAGTTGTTTAGAGACATGATCACCTACGCCAGCAGGCCCGGTAGTTGATAATGATTTTAACACCCATGATATTGCAATGAAATTTGCACATGAATATTTTCATTGTAATAAAAGACACGAAATGTGTCTGGAGTTTGCTGTGCCTAATTGTTGTGACACGGAGATTAGCACAGCCAAATATACACACCTCACTGCTGGTTTGATATTTAACCAAAGGGGTGACAACAGAAAAGGGTTGTTATTCGTAAGTTAGCCTACAGTACCCGTGAGTTCACACAGGATAGAGGGAAAATGTCTTGGTATAAAAGTGTTTAGTGGTAAAATAATTTATTAAAGAATTGCCTAGTTCCTTAGTTTGTATTTGAAAGCGAGAGAAAGAGAGAGAGAGAGAGAGAGAGAGAGAGAGAGAGAGAGAGAGAGAGAGAGCCTACACAATTTGAATGGCTTTAAAAACAAAAACCTACACCTAGTATCAGAACTGACTTGACGATGTCCTCTTAGTCCAGAATCAGACTACATTCAGTGTCAGAACTGACTTGACGATGTCCTCTTTGTCCAGAATCAGACTACACTCAGTGTCAGAACTGACTTGACGATGTCCTCTTTGTCCAGAATCAGACTACACTCAGTGTCAGAACTGACTTGACGATGTCCTCTTGTCCAGAATCAGACTACATTCAGTGTCAGAACTGACTTGACGATGTCCTCTTTGTCCAGAATCAGACAACATCCAGTATCAGAACTGACTTGACGATGTCCTCTTTGTCCAGAATCAGACAACATCCAGTATCAGAACTGACTTGACGATGTCCTCTTTGTCCAGAATCAGACTACATTCAGTGTCAGAACTGACTTGACGATGTCCTCTTTGTCCAGAATCAGACTACACTCAGTGTCAGAACTGACTTGACGATGTCCTCTTTGTCCAGAATCAGACTACACTCAGTGTCAGAACTGACTTGACGATGTCCTCTTTGTCCAGAATCAGACTACATTCAGTGTCAGAACTGATTTGACGATGTCCTCTTTGTCCAGAATCAGACTACACTCAGTGTCAGAACTGACTTGACGATGTCCTCTTTGTCCAGAATCAGACTACATTCAGTGTCAGAACTGATTTGACGATGTCCTCTTTGTCCAGAATCAGACTACATTCAGTGTCAGAACTGACTTGACGATGTCCTCTTTGTCCAGAATCAGACTACATTCAGTGTCAGAACTGATTTGACGATGTCCTCTTTGTCCAGAATCAGACAACATCCAGTATCAGAACTGACTTGACGATGTCCTCTTTGTCCAGAATCAAACTACTCTCATTGTCAGATCTTCCAGAGAGGTTATCTCGTGTATCATTGCTGTGAATACCATCATGTTCTGGACACTACATCCGAACAAGTGTAGTTGTTTTGTGCTGATTATATTTTAAGTTTCGAAAACAACACAGCAGGAGGTCAACGCCTGTGAGTCATGAATCAGGTGGGCCTACCTCCCTTACGGTGTCAAGAAACTAAAGAGCAGAAAAACTAGCTCGACGGGGCCAACTTCTCTGATGATCAGATTGCCTCCTGCTGCGAAGATCTGTATTAAGAGTTTCATGTTACATCCTGGTTGAGCAATTATGGATTTTAATTCGTTTGCAGTGATACCGAGGCCTTCCATAACCATAACCATAACCATGTTACATCCTGATTTATGCTTTGAAGAACGTGTGTGGTAATTAAAGAATGGTAAAAGGATCGGAAAATTCATAGAGAATGACACATGAGAGAACAGAAGAACGATACATGACAGCATCTTCGATTACACTGTTCAGCTTTGATCGTCCGCCAACAAACCTTACAAGTTGCCTACGCCAGTCAAAGTTGTCTATGGATTTTACACCGCTCCTAGAACGTTATTTTATTTTAATTTTTTTGCTGTGAATTCTCTCTTTCTATGAATGTGGCTGCTTCTTGCTTGAGTTTAATCTTACAGTGTGTTTCCAAAGATTGTGGTCTGCAGACCTAGACTTGCAGGTTTATGTTGAGTGTCTTCATGACATTTATATATACATCAATGAATTGGAGTTTTGGGAGCCCTCTATTTCTGTTGCCAGCTGTCGGATAGACTGCGATGGAAGAGAGAAACCGTTTACTATTTTTAGGGATGAAAAAATATTGAGCCTCGAACCTCATCGTATGTGGTGTGAATGATCTTTCCAGTGCTCTGCTCTTAATCACTCCTAACCAATCATCAACATCTTCTCTCCGTATCCTTCTCGCGAAATTGTTTTTTTTTTTAATTTTCCACACAAAATATGAGATGACCTCAAATATGCGAACTATGTAAGCAGTTAGATTTATGATGGCTAATGAAGGACTCTGGTTTATGCTTTGATAATCCTACATTACACACACACACACACACACACACACACACACGCACGCACGCACACACACACACGCACACGCACACACACGCACACACACACATACACACACACGCACGCACGCACACACACGCACGCACGCACGCACGCACGCGCACACACACGCACACATTATATAAATGCCATTTTTTCAACTGTAAAAAAACATTTTTTCATCATCTTATTATGATTGAAGAAATCGACATTTGCTACTTACTTGTCAATCAATATTGTCACAATAGCTTTCATTAAGAAACTATAATCTAGCTTACAATTAGTTATTACACTATTACTTACGTCCTATTTTGTGATTCACATGTAAGCCTGTAATTTAAGTTGATTGCATTTAGATAGATGTGATTTAGCAGAAAATTAGAAGATAACAATTGGTATAATGAGGTCGAGAAGATAATGTAAGAAGTGCCAATTTAAAATAGTTCACACAGGTAATTTACTGAGAAGTGCTAATAGTAAACCTGGTAGCGACCATTCTTGCATTTCTAAGGAAATACAGAGATCTGGTAGTCGATTGTTCAATCTCGCAAGACTAAAGGCAAGGTCCAAAATCAATCAGACATATATTAGAGACATTTTATTTGCTGACGACACTGCACTTGTCACGCATTTTTTTTTTTTTTTTTTTTTTTTTTTTTGCGTTCGCCAGCTTTTACCTCTGACGAAGTCCCTAGAGACTAGGAACTGAATATTGCGTGTTAACCCATTTTTTCCTGGCAGCCGTGTGCGCAGAGGTCCCTTGCCACACTGGCAGATAACTCCGTCTTCGGAGGTACTCATATTTTTTTCGTCGATGAGTAATTGACGTTTCAAGCCGGGCCTTGCTGCTGAGACCAGGTGTGGTCGCCGCAGAGAGAAACCATAGATAAAAATCCCAACTGGGGGGAGTCGAGATTTGAACCCACAACCTCTCTGTCTCGAGTTCGTCGACTTGCCTCGAGACCAACCAGTCCCCCATCACGCAATTGAGAACTCCAGAAGAGCAGCAGCACCTGTCATCTTTATCTACAACTACAAACTTGATGTCGTGCAGCAGTATGGCTACCAGGGGTCTATCATCTACGACAAACTGTCTTTTGATACAGAAATTGACACCCGCATTGATAAAACTGCTACCACCTTTGCCTGTCACTCTAGGCGTGTATGGAAAAACAGCAAAATGACTACTAAACATAGGCCGCAATTTACAACGCCTGCATTATTTGTATCCATCTGTATGGCAGCGAATCATGGACAACTTATGCAAAGCAGAGGAGAAGCTCAATGTATTCCATATGCGATGTCTGCGTCGTATTCTTTGTACCACCTGGAAGGACAAAGCGACAAATCTTGAGGTACTCACTGACACAGACCTTTTGAACATCTACACGCTGTTTAAACATCGTAGGTTAGACTGGGTTGACCACTTAACCCGTATGAAAGATGGCTGCATACAAAAAGATATACTCTATTGACAACTCAGTGTCAAAACAACAAAGTGAGGAACATAACAAAATGATGAACACAACAAAGTGATAAACATAACAAAATGATGAACACAACAAAGTGATGAACATAACAAAGTGAGGAACACAACAAAGTGATGAACACAGCAAAGAGAGGAACCCAACAAAATGATGAACATAACAAAGTGATGAACATAACGAAGTGGTGAACATAACAAGGTAGGAACACAACAAAGTGAGGAATCCAACAAGTGATGAACAAAACAGAGTGAGAAACATAACAAGTGAGGAACACAACAAATTGAGGAACGCAAAAAAGTGAGTAACCCAACAAAAAGATGAACATAACAAAAAGATGAACATAACAAAGTGAGAAACATAACAAGTAATGAACACAACAAATGATAAACATAACAAAGGGATGAACATAACAAAGTGAGGAACACAACAAAGTGATGAACACAATAAAGTGAGGACCCAACAAAGTGATGAACATAACAAATTGATGAACATAACAAAGTCATGAACATAATAAAGTCATGAACATAACAACATGATGAACATAGCAAAGTGATGAACACAAGAAAGTGATGAACACAACAAGTTATGAACATAAAAAGTGAGGAACCCAACAAAGTGATATACATAACAAAGTGATGAACTTAACAAAATGGTGAACATATCAAAGTGAGGAACCCAACAAAGTGATGAACACAACAAAGTGATGAACACAACAAAGTGATGAACTAAACAAAATGATGAACATAATAAAGTGATGAACACAACAAAGTGATGAACAACAAAGTGAGGAACACAACAAAGTGATGAACATAACAAAGTGATGAACATAACAAGGTAGGAACACAACAAAGTGAGGATCCAACAAAGTGATGAACAAAACAGAGTGAGAAACATAACAAAGTGAGGAACACAACAAATTGAGGAACGCAAAAATGTTATGAACATAACAAAGTGATGAACATAACAAGGTAGGAACACAACAAAGTGAGGAATCCAACAAAGTGATGAACAAAACAGAGTGAGAAACATAACAAAGTGAGGAACACAACAAATTGAGGACGCAACAAGTGAGTAACCCAACAAAAAGATGAACATAACAAAAGATGAACATAACAAAGTGAGAAACATAACAAAGTAATGAACACAACAAAATGATAAACATAACAAAGTGATGAACATAACAAAGTGAGGAACACAACAAGTGATGAACACAACAAAGTGAGGAACCCAACAAAGTGATGAACATAACAAATTGATGAACATAACAAAGTCATGAACATAACAAAGTCATGAACATAACAACATGATGAACATAGCAAAGTGATGAACACAAGAAAGTGATGAACACAACAAGGTTATGATCATAAAAAGTGAGGAACCCAACAAAGTGATGAACACAACAAAGTGATATACATAACAAAGTGATGAACTTATCAAAATGGTGAACATATCAAAGTGAGGAACCCAACAAAGTGATGAACACAACAAAGTGATGAACACAACAAAGTGATGAACTTAACAAAATGATGAACATAACAAAGTGAGGAACCCAACAAAGTGATGAACCCAACAAAGTGAGGAACCCAACAAAGTGATAAACACAACAAAGTGATGGATACAACAAAGTGATGAACACAACAAAGTGATGAACATAACAAAATGATGAACACAACAAAGTGATGAACCCAACAAAGTGATGGACACAACAAAGTGATGTCCAGAACAAATGATGAACATAACAAAGTGATGAACACAACAAGGTAGGAACCCAACAAACTGATGATCATAACAAAGTGATGAACACAACAAAGTGATGAACACAACAAAGTGATGGACACATCAAAGTGATGAACACAACAAAGTGATAAACACAACAAAGTGATGGACACAACAAAGTGATCAACACAACAAAGTGATGGACACATCAAAGTGATGAACACAACAAAGTGATAACACAACAAAGTGATGAACACAACAAAGTGATGAGCACAACAAAAGATGAACACAACAAAGTGATGGACACAACAAAGTGATGGACACATCAAAGTGATGAACACAACAAAGTGATGAACACAACAAAGTGATGAACACAACAAAGTGATGAACACAACAAAGTGATGAACACAACACAAACCAACAAAGGTGTATGTAGATTCATTGACGTCCAAGGCCCAAGAGTCCCCCGTTAGATCCAGGGAACACAAATGTGTGGCGTTTGCTACCTTCCGATTAATGATATACACCAGAAAGGATCTTCAGAGACTTCTACGAGTTAGCTGGCATGAGATAAGTGTCCAACTGTATAACTAGTATTGTGTAGCCCTGTTAGCTCTAGAAAGTACTAAACAAATTGGAAGATGAAAATATATCTCTAACAAAACTTCATCTCTGGGTCTGCAAAAGAAACAAACAAATAAATAATAAATGAGGGATCGGAGAAAGCGTTTTTTTTTAAAAATAGAAGTGGAGTAAATATCGCATTGCCTCACCCCAGGGTGGAGTAAATATCGCATTGCCTCACCCCAGGGTGGATAAATATATCTCTTTCTCATAGGTAATCACTTACCTTTCTCTTTCTCCCTTCCACCACTTCCCATTTTATTTTGTATTGTCCTTCCCCCTTTTATCCTTATTTAGCCTCTTCATTATCCTGACGCGTGTTTCCTGTTCAATATTCATGGATGACACTATCTCCCCATATATAGGTACGATGCAGATGTGTATCCATTTATTTATATATGCATGCGCACATTCTCCCTTACATAGTACCTTTTTTTTAGGTTTAGTGACATTTATACACTTATCGGCAATGTTATACCTCATTATTCTGACATATTTACTTCTCTCATCGTGGAGTTTTTAGTACCACTGCACTTACTACTACTACTGCTACTATTACTACTACTACTACTATTTCTACTACTACTACTATACTACTACTATTTATAAGACAATATCTAACGTCTATCTAATTCTTTCGGTAATACTGTACTCCCTAATTTTTACTACATAGTGATACCTCTTTAATACCAAGTAAAATTTGAATTTTTTATGTAAGAGATGCTCCTAGGTTTGGCTACTGTTGTACTGTCCACGCCTTTGTCTTTTACGGCCGTCTGAAACGTAATGTTACACAACACCCGACCGAGCCACAATAGGTGCTAGCCTCTGGTCATTATCCTTACACATGATTACAGTGTCTGACTCTGTCCTCCTCGGCGTCTTATATCCCCTTATCAGCCACCCATGGCAGATTTTTTCGTACTATCACATGGCTTGACACGTCTCTCCGGCTCTTCCTCTCACATCTTCCACGCTCCACTGTTCGACATGACAAACCAGTTCAGTTAAGTGACTCATTTTAATACACTCTTATTTTACATTGTCTGTGTCTCTCTCTCTCTCTCTCTCTCTCTCTCTCTCTCTCTCTCTCTCTACTATGCGTGTAATATAGTATATTCTCTGTACGTATTTTCTTATTGTTTTATCTCATCATTCTTTGTAGTATTAGTTTCATTACTCCATCATGTAATTGAGTATTTCCTCATTTCGTTGTCTGTTTCTGTTTGTGTTGTCCCTGTTTTCTGAAGAAGGTCACATGTAGGCGAACGTCAAATTATTTTTATTGTCCTTTCTTATAAAACTGTTACCATACTCTGTAGGAGTGTATGTTACACCCCACCACTTGTTCCCTGTCACCAGCTTTACCGCAGCGTTGCATTTATTTGCCTATCAAATAAACATAGTATCCCAGTGCAGTCGTCCTGCAGTGTCCAGGTTACGGGTTATTATTTAACTGGCATAGGACAAATGAACTGTTATCCAATCGAGGATGATCAGCAAATGATTGGTGATATCCTGCCACAAACGCTCTTACCAGGAACAAAGATATTGTCATCACAAAGTCAATATTACTTATTACCATTGGTCAAAACCATATGTAAAATACCCCACTCCATTTGTAATCAATTTTGAAACAAGGAAGTATATGTATGGAAGTCTGTATGTTAGCGAACCCGGATATGTTGAATTGACAGGATAAGCCCCACCCCCCCCCCCCCCCCCCCAAAAAAAAAAAGCCCCGCAGTAGAAGAACTTGGACACATATTGTGCACATATATCACATTTTTTTTTTAAAGAGAGGGCTTGGCACATATTGATTTGTATGCATAACTATGTAATCGATAGGAAGATACATAATCAATATAACTATATACTTTGAAATGAACTATACAGAAATCTAGTTTGAACTTGATTAATAAATATATTGTGTCACAATCTCAATAATTTCCTTGTCAATAATTTTTTTTTAAGTGGAGCGGTTAACAAACTCGACAGTACTTGAAAATGTACAGAAAAATCGATAAGGGGATACGTAATCCATGTTACTATACCTATCTGTAAAAAAAAACAAAATAACTAAACAGAAATCTAGTTTAAATGTAGGATGTTAAACCTCTGTTATCTTTCCTGTGGATTTAATTTTCAAGTGTAATGTTTAACTTGACGATACTTTAAACTTTTAAACCATGCAGACAATGGTATATTGATGTAGTTCGTGTAATGGAAGAGGTTCAAAAACTTTAGAATAATAAATCTAATATATAAAATCTATAGAATAATCAAATGTAATCGAATTTGTTAAGTTGAATTCGAAAAAAATGGTTATTGGTAATTGACATTGGATATTGAAAAAAGCTAGCCCTATATTAAACGTTCCGATTCAAGATGGAAGTGTTGTTACCTCCTCTTGCCATGGACGGTTGATCGGCTAACAAATCACCAGCGTAGAATATCGATTGTTACCGAAATGGAAAGTCTAGTCCAAGACTGTGATGGCGAAAAACAACATAAAGTTATGAAAAATAACATAAAGTTATGAAAAACAACATAAAGTTATGAAAAACAACATAAAGTTATGAAAAATAACAAAGTTATGAAAAATGACATAAAGAGTAACAAAGCATCAGGATATGATGTTATCTTAGGAGAAATGCCAAAAGTGGCAGATGACAACACTTTCAATCATCTCTTAATTAACACTGTTCAATGAAGTTTAACGGAATGAATCACCACCACAACAAAATAAACAAGATGTAAGAGGGATGCAAAAAGAAACACAGAAAATAAAAAAAAGAAGTAAAGTACACCCCGTCACGCCAAGTGGCGTATAGGGAATATGGTGTTAATGACCATACATTTTACAGACCTTCGGCGCTTGATTTTGGGGTAATGTGCTCGGTATTACGCCCGTGACACATTACTTTCTCAGAAAAAAAATTCGGTACCCATTAAAGGCTGGGTAAACGGAAGCCGTCGGTTGGGATCTAACCATACCTCTTGTCCGTTGTAATCCAGTTCACTAACCACTGAGCTATCGCGGCTCCCAAATAAATAAAATGAGTAGAAAAATATTTTTAAAAGCCACAGAAAATGGATGTATTACAGACACGAAAAAAAAACATGCTAACAGTCAATAAAGTTGTAATCAGTAGATGGCAGGAATATATAACATAATTATTTTAAAGAAAGAATATTTTATTTGAAAGAGAGGAGAAAAAAACTAAACTATGAAATGTTTTGAAGGCTATAAAATCGTATGTGGAGGAAGGTATACAAACAAAGGGAATGGGAAAAGCTGCAGGACCTGACAACATACAGATAGCGATGGATAAAGGCTCTAGTAGATTTTGATATTGAAGTGATTACAGACATATGCAACAATATATACCATACAGGATACATACCAAATGAACTAGAACTAAAAACGTCAACATTCATTGCTTTGCCTACAACTACTGATGATGAGAAGCTACGTGTTCATCAAATGTTCTCAATGTCGTGATTTGAGAACAATAAGCATAATGAGCCATGTAACCATCTTGTTAAAAGTTATACCAGGAAGAATTCAGAATAAAATCAATATCTAATTATAAGAACAACAAATTTGATTTAGGAAAATGCACATTTCAAAGACTTCAATTCTCCGTTCTGTTTTCTTGTCTAATGCTCATTTTTCTGCACCATATAGCAATGTTGAGAAAATATAAAACATTTTACTATTCTTAGTTTTAGTCTGGTGTTATTTATTTTGATGTTAGTATTTTTTTCACGTCATTAAAATTACTTTTTGCCATTCCTATTCTTTTGTTTATATATGTTTAACTTTTTCCATCACTGGTTATAGTATGTCCAAGGTAGTTGTCGCTCTAAACTGTTTCCCGGTCTATTCCTTAAACTTTAATATCCACTTATAGATTTTGAGCGTTATCTGTGTTTATGATCACAGTGTTAGTCTTTTTCATATTTGTCTAATCCATATTTTTTGCTTGTTATGTTTATTTCATAAAGTAATTGTAATTTCTCTCTACGGCATTATCTGCTTGTAACACGGGAATTAAATAGGATAATTGGGGGGGGGGGGGGGGGTGTTGGTTGGTCTCGAGGCAAGACGCGGCCTCGACACAGAGAGAGGTTGTGGGTTCAAATCTCGGCTGCAGCCGTGATTTCTCTCTGCGACAAACACCCCATGGTCTCAGCAGAAAGTCCCAGCTTGAAACGTCAATTACTCATGAATGGAAAAAAAATGAGTACCTCCGAAGACGGAGTTGTCTGCCTGTAAGGCGTGGGACCCCTGTGCACACGGCTGCCAGGGAAAAGCGGACATGTAACACGCACAATGCAGTTCCTTGTCTCTTGGGAATTCCTCAGAGGTGTAAAGCTGGCGTACGAAAAACAAGGATGTTAACAAACCAATATATGTCTGCTTCATACATGACACCAAAGCTTTTGATAGAATATACCATAAAAGATAAATCTAGATGACACAGACGTACGACTAATATGTAATTTATACCTTGAGCAATCAGCAATATTAAAATATAACAAAAGATATATAAAATCTATACAATATCTATAAAATATCTGCACCGTCGGAAATGTTAAAAGACACAGCAGCCTACTAAAAGTAATCAAGGAAGGGAAAATACACAAGTAAAAGAGGCAGAGCCAAGACTAACATAGACGAGTTACATCAAAAGATGGACAAGTCAACCTATGGCAACCTGCAACATGAAAGCAAGAGACAGAGTAGAATGGCGCTCCATGGTAGCCAACCTTCGATGCGGAGACGGCACTCAATGATGATGAATGATGAAGGCAAGGATGTATACTATAACCAAGGTTGTTCAATCTATATACAGAGCAAATCTTTACAAACATCACAACGATGCCAGGCCTGAACATAAAAGATAATTAATAACTTAAGATATGCTGATGGTACTGTATTACTAGCAGAGAATGCCGTAGAGAAGAATTACAATTACTTTATTAATTAAACATAAGAAGCAAAAATTATGGATTAGATCAATATAAAAAAAAGACTAAAACTATGATCATAAACACAGATAACGCTCAAAATCTGTAAGTGGATATCAAAGTGGAAGGAATAGACCTGGAGACAGTTCAGAGCTACAACTGACTTGGGCATACTACAACCAGTGATGGAAAATGTTAAACAGATATAAACAAAAGAATAGGAAAGGCAAAAAGTAATTTTAAGGACTTGCAAAATATACCAACATCAAAATAATTAACACCAGGGCTAAAACTAAGAATGGGGAGCCGCGATAGCTCAGTGATTAGTGAACTGGACTACCACGGACAAGGGGTAGGGTTCGATCCCAACCGATGGCTTCCGGGTTCACCCAGCCTTAAATGGGTACCGGATTTTTTTCTGGGAAAGTAAAGCAGCACGGGCGTAATACAGAACACATTACCTTAAAAATCATGTGCTGAAGGTCTGTACAATATAGGGTCACTAACACCATATTTCCCTATACGCCACTTGGCGTGACGGGGGTACTTTACTTTTTACTTTACTAAAACTAAGAATAGCATGATGTTTATATTTTCTAAACATTGCTGCATGGTGCAGAAACATGGACATTATACAAGAAAACAGAAAAGAAAATTGAAGCCTTTGAAATGTGGATTTATAGAAGAATGGAAGAATTTGATGGTAAGAATAGAAAACAAAATGAAGTTTAAAACAGCTTGAAATGAAAAGAGGACTACTAAATATAATTCAAACAAGACAGATAAGATGTTTGGGGAATGTAGTCTATAAGACGAAAACAACGCACATAATTCAATGCTATTTGTAACAGTTTACCCACATTTTGATGATACGCCTATGGTTTATCAAAAGTCAAGTAATTGTTAAGTTTACTGTAAATTATATTTTATTATGGGCTCAATAATAACTGCATTGGCAAAGATCGAAGGAACCAGCCCCTTTAAGTAAATCGTATAACTACATTATTTAAATGATACTATGTAACGTTATGGACAATGTAAGTCAAAATGCAAAAAGTCATGGTAGTCCGTCTAGGGGTTTCGAGATATTTAATGAAGTTTGAAGGCATGTGTTTTGGATGTTGCTTCTCACAAATAATGTGTCTTTCCCAGCAACTTTCTAAAGGTGAAGTCTACACTCCTCAGTTCTCCATCATCAGATTTTGAAACCTCAATACTATTCGTTCTCTGCCACATTTTCAATGTCCTTAATGTCCCTGCTTCGTTCAGAGCAACGATTCGACATATTTATCATTGTCAAGACTCATTGTAAAATACATCCAGTCCACGAAAGGTTATCTACACCTTTTAAATAAATTAGAACCCGCAGGCAGTTTTAAACTTAATCGCGGCGGTGGTTAGATAGAACGACATAGCGAAAAATCCGAGTAAATTAAGATTTTATTTGCTGTATTACATATGTAATACTGATCAGTAGAAACTATAGGCATCTTATTAACTAGTATCACTATGTATATTGGGGTGTCCGGTTAGCGCAATCGATAGGCGGTTGGCTTACCACGGCAACAGCCGGGGTTCGTAATCCTGGCGAGGACACTGGGTTTTACTAATTCCCTAAAATTAGTAGGAGCCGCGATAGCTCAGTGTTAGTGAACTGGACTACTACGGACAAGGGTAGGTTCGATCCACCGACGGCTCCGGGTTCACCCAGCCTTAAATGGGTACCGGATTTTTTCTGGGAAAGTAAAAGCAGCACGGGCGTAATACCGACCACATTACCCCAAAAATCATGTGCTGAAGGTCTGTAAATATAGGGTCACTAACACCATATTTATACGCCACTTGGCGTGACGGGGGGTACTTTACTATTTTTTTTACTATGTATATTTGCATTATGTGCCACAATTAGACACACACAAACCATCTATTTGCTTGCAATGAACTTTGTTTCAATGCAACGTCATGGCAATTAAAACCAAACTGTTATTAAATTATATCATTCTGAAGAGAGGCATGAGTTTCGGAACGGGCTATACTGTGTATATATAGCAATTCGGTTAAATAGACAACACATACCCAAAAAAATTGATTTTGTTTACGGATTTATTTTGCCCCTTACATGGTTATTTTTTTAAATATTGATCAATGTTTTACTATTTATATTGATCAATGATTCAATATTCACATAGGTGAAGGGTTGACTATTTAGATTGATCAATGATTCAATATTTGCATAGGTAAATGGTTGAATATTTAGACTAATCATTGAATCCTTATTTACACAGGTGAATGGTTGAATGTTTAGATTGATCAGTGATTCACTTATTACACAGATGAATGGTTGACTATTTAGATTGATCAATGATTCAATATTTGCATAGGTGAATGGTTCTCTATTTAGATTAATCAGTGATTCAATATTTACGTAAGTGAATGGTTGACTATTTATATTGATCAATGATTCAATATTTACTCAGGTGAATAGTTGATAATTTATATTGATCAATGATTCAATATTTACTCAGGTGAATGGTTGACAATTTATATTGATCAATGATTCAGTATTTACACACGTAAATTGTTGATTATTTAGATTGATCAATGATGAACTATTTATATTGGTAAATGATAGATTTCTTCATTTACTCCTTTCATTTACATTTCTTTCACGCTTTTAAAAATTATTTCTTACTTAATTAATTACCCATTAATAGATTAATGTTGGTGTAATCTGCATGCATTAACTAATAAAACCAACAATGCAATTAATCGAAAGCAAGTGTTTTTGATTGTGAACTTATCTTTCTATTCTGTAGCTGCAATGGCTGAAGCACCTGTAAGTATTCTCCTTACTAACCAATTTGTATATCTAATTATTCACACTTATCTAAATATATGTCATGTTGTCTTAATATTGTATAATTGTATATGTTTCAATCAACAATTCTCTTAGAATGCTCCTCTATTTAATGAAATGTTCTGGTTTGAAAATTATCCTATTGCAAAGGCTGCAATATGGCAACATGGTCAAGGACTAAGAGACCTACAAGTTCATCAACAGTAAAATGAGTTTCTCTTATTTGTTGAGCAAAGTCATAACATTTACCACATCTCACTGGACTGTTTCCACCTAAATGATGGTAATTAATGTAAAGTTAACCACTTTACATCTCTATGGAATTACAAGCTGTGTTAACTTGTTCACAATCTGGCAACATGAAAACCAAACAAAGCAACCAACGTTTAAGATTCAAACGGAAAGTAACATGCATTAGAGCAATGAATCCAGAAAACTCATTATATTTTCAATTTAATTTGCTTGTTTCATTTAGTCGTATTGTCTTCATTCAATTGTTAGAAAATAAATTATATTTTACGATCCAATAACATAAACATAACTGAATGTCAGTGAAGTGGTGGCTACTGCGAAAAAAAAAAAGAATTTGGGTTCCAAACACTCTTTGGTAGACTAGACTAGAACAAGAATAGGTACATAGCTCACTAGCTAGGGAAACGAAGAAGACCATTGGCCTCATCACAGCAAATTGCTGTTGTTCAGCGGCAAAATGTAATGCCTCACTCTATATGTACATTTTAGAAAAGATATCTATATAACAATGACAGTATTACTGTCACTTATTTAAATAAACCTAGTTAGCTGGACAGGGTTATCCCCTACCAAGGAAGTAAGAGTGGGCAAGGTGGAATTCCAGGTTAGGCCAACACCCCCTTCAGAGTTACCTGAACCCAGTGGAGCAGGTGGTGGATGGTATTACGGAAAGAGTCGACAAGTAGTGCCAGTTATGGCACTCTATGATGGCAGGTACAGGATCTCAGTTGTAGAGCAAATGGCTACGATCTCCGACTAATACAGTCACTACGAATGAAGGAAAGGCAAACTACTTCTTATTGCAGAGTAAGATGATGTCAATCAATATATACAGCTAACTACGTTAATGGGACTCCATAGCCACCTTCGTCTGGTGAGCGTCAAGAGCTACATGACACTCGAGTCATCACGCTACTGTATAAAAAAAAAAGAGACACTAGCAATAAGGACATGAATCATTAGATCAGCATTCCATTTTGGTTAGCTAGAAAATATCAGCCAAGAAATGAAGATAATAAAATTGCACGTCTTGGGACTATGTGAAATGAGATGGAAAGGAGCAGGATTATTATAACGCGATAGTGGAAATGCAATTTATCCTGGAGAAACCACACACGAAAGAGGTGTTGGCATCATGTTAGATAGGGAAAGAAGCAAAACAGTGAAAGGATTTTGGCCAGTATCATTTAGAATTCTGCTAGTAAACTTAAGAGGTTGACCAATGGATATCAACATAATTCAAACTTGTACACCAACAAGTGACAGCGAAGAAGAAGATGAAGACATTGACACCTTTAACAACAAGCTATAAATGTCTATGGAACAGTGTAAATCCCAAGAAATAACTATTATATTAGGGGACTGCAATGCAAAGGTAAGTTCTGTTAAGTGCAAAATGTGACAGGAGAACATTGCCTAGGAGAAACGAATGAAAGAGTGGATATATTTACAAATTGGGTAAAGACACATAAAATAATTATAGGTAACACACAGTTCAAGCAACACCCTAGGCGACTATAGACATGGCAAAGCCCAGACAACAAAGTACACAATCAAATTAATTTTATACTGGTACAGAAAAGAGATTCAGGAATGGGCAAACATCTGTTAAAACAAGGCCAGTAGCAGATTGCAATAGTGTCTATTTACCAGTTGTAAAAATGAGAGAATAAAACTGCGAAAAACAGAAATTCCCAAGAAATATGAAATTAGAACTAGATCTAGATATACATATAGTGATAGACAAATGAGTAATAAGTACAGCACGATAGTAAAAATTAAATATAATGATATTTATAAAATACAGAACATCGAGGAGCAGTGGGAAATGCTCAGGCAATCGATTCAACAAACATCAAAAGAAGTAATACCAGTGACTAAAGGAATCTATCTATCTTTTTATCTTTCGTTCGCCTGAAGTATTGTCTATATCTGCAATGTCGTTTTCTGTATAAATTTTACTGTCTTTTGTAATTCTTGCAGTGACCCATATAGTTTTGTCTGAAGTGTTGTATCCATGGGATATTGTATTTTCCTCAGTCTGCTATATTCAGTGCAGTCTTGAAGTATGTGTTCAGCAGTCTGGGGTGCCCGTCCACATGTACATGTAGTTGAAGTGCCGATCTTGAATTATCTATATATGTGGTTGTGAAGTCGATTGTGTCCTGTTCTGAGGCGTATAAAAATAACGTGTTCACATCTATTCATATTATGAAAGGCATCCTGATTTGGGGCTTGCGGTCTTCTGATTGATTTGATTATCTGTTTTTTATGATGGTATGTAACCGGTGCATCTGGTTGTGTGCCTATTGCACCTTCCTTTGCCAACTGATCTACTTTCTCATTTCCTGATATTCCACAGTGAGATGGGATTCACTGCAGGGCAACCCTGTGGTGCTTGCAGAGTTCAGTCCATAAGTTCTGCAGATGTGCCAATTTTCTGGATTGTAGTGCCTGGAGTACTGATCTTGCATCTGTCAAAAACACTACAGGCTGTGAGCTAAGATTACTGTTCAGCAATGTTTCTATTGCCATCTTTATTGCATGGATTTCTGCATCAATTTTGACAATATTTCCCTGTTGCTATTTTATTTATATCCCTAGTGTTATTTGGGTACCCTATGTATGCACCTGCTCATGCATTCTTTAGTACATTCTGAGCTGACCCATCTGTGTACACACGAATCCATAGGTCTTGTGGGTATTCTTCATCAAAGAAACTGAGAGTTATTGTTTTACGTTGTAGACTATTCTTTTCCTCTTTGTCAACTATTTCTTCCACTTCTGTCCGTATTTGTATTGACAATCCTGATTCCTCTGTCCATGCAGTATATTCTGGTATGTGCAGTAGGGGATTAACAACTCTTGGTATGTCTGATGTTTGTCTACAAATTCGCTTGGCTTGGTGGATAAAACTGCTTCTCTTAAGCCGTCCCACTACAGGATTTTGGAATCGGTCCTTCAGTGGATATCTCGGAAAGCTTGTGTCTTGGAAAATAGTCAGTATGTTGTTGAATTGATACAATGCACTGTGGAGGAAAAAAATGTGAAGGTCATGATCGGCTACACCAACCTGAATGGCACATGATGATGATTTATTTAAACACAAATACCAGACTAGTATCATTTGATTAATTATAATATAATAATTATAAATATAATAATTATAAATATTCTAGAAAACCGGGAACTCTGCTTGAACTTAATGAAATATTCGATGTTTTTCCATGCAGTTTGCTGGATTGCCATCAGTCACGTTTCCAAGCAATGGAAGCGTAAACACCCATACCGACTGCTGATGTGGATCAGAATAAATGTTTGTGTGGGCGCATTATCTGCATTCAACATGTTCTGGGCTACTTTACATCCCCACTTAACACGATGTTGGAATTTCAAGTGTGCGCATTATGTTTTAGAGTTGAAATCAAAAGCTTTAAGCAGAATGATGTTATCAACATTTTATTTTGATGTGCCACAGTTATTATTCATGAAATATGCATCAGCAACAATTTGTGATGAAATTAAAATAGAACAAACTGAAGGGGATTTGACTTTGTCAATTTTGGTAGCATAAACTTTAGGTAAACAATATGGACACGGTGTTAAGGATTCTGAAATTATAACTGATTAAAATGAAAAATCCATATGACTGTAAGTTCTGAAAATAAATAGGTAGTCAGTCTTCTTTAACATTCATGTCCAACGAATGATATGTATAGATGATCCTAAGGCGATATATCTATCAGCTGCTCTTCCTGCTTCCAAAAGCCGACAATAAACTCACTATCTCTTCACTATCTATAACCGTTATCTATTCCCTAACAGTGATCAGTATATCTCCCTATCCGTGAGCGATATCTTTACCTAGCCATGACTAGTATCTCTCTCTATCCATCACTAATATCGCTCTATATCCATGACCAGCATTTCTCCCTAACTATGACTAGTATCTCTCTCTATCCATGACCAATATCTCTCCATATCTATGACAAGTATTTCTCTCTATCCATGACCAACATATGTACATAGCCATGACCAGTATCTCACCCTATCCATGACCAGTATCTCTCCCTACCTATGACAAGTATTTCTTTCTATCCATGACCAGTATCTCTCCCTATCCAACACCTGTATCTTTCCCTGTTCATGACCAGTATCTCTCTATTCAACACTATTATCTCTCCCTAATCATGACCAGTATTTCTCCCTATCCATGACCATTATCTCTCTCTAACCATGACTAGTACCTCTCCCTAACCATCACCAGTATCTTTCCTTGTTCGTGACCAGTACCTCTCCTTATCCAAGACCAGTATCTCTCCATATCAATGACCAACATCTCTCCATATACATGACCAGTATCCATCCCTATCCATCACCAGTATCTCTCCCTATCAATGACCAGTATCTCTCCCTATCCATGACCAATATCTCCCTATATCCATGACCAATATATCTCCCTATCCATGACCAGTATCTCTCCCTATCCATGACCAATATCTCCCTATATCCATGACCAATATATCTCCCTATCCATGACCAGTATCTCTCCCTATCCATGACCAGTATCTCTCCCTATCCATGACCAATATCTCCCTATATCCATGACCAATATATCTCTCTATCCAAGACCAGTATCTCTCCCTATCCATGACCAATTTCTCCCTATATCCATGACCAGTATATCTCCCTATCCATGACCAGTATCTCTCCCTATCCATGACCAGTATCTCTCCCTATCCATGACCAGTATCTCTCCCTATCCATGACCAGTATATCTCCCTATCCATGACCAGTATCTCTCCCTATCGATGACCAGTATCTCTCCCTATCCATGACCAGTATTTCACATTTCTCGTTATCCATGACCAGTATCTCTCCCTCTCCATGACCAGTATTTCTCCCTATCCATGACCAGTATCTCTCCCTCTCCATGACCAGTATCTCTCCCTCTCCATGACCAGTATTTCACATTTCTCGTTATCCATGACTAGTATTTCTCCTTATCCATGACCAGTATCTCTCCCTATCAAGGACCAGTATTTCTCTCTATCCATGACCAGTATCTCCCCCAATCAATGACCAGTATCTCTCCTTATCCATGACCAGTATATCTCTCTATCCATGACCAGTGTCTCTCTCTCTATCCAAGACCAGTATTTCTCCCTAACCATGACTGGTATTGCCAGTATTTCTTCTCTATCCATGACCAGTATATCTCTCTATCCATGACCAGTGTCTCTCTCTATCCATGACCAGTGTCTCTCTCTATCTATGACCAGTGTCTCTCTCTCTATCCATGACCAGTATCTCCCCCTATCCATGACCAGTATATCTCTCTATCCAAGACCAGTATCTCTCCCTATCCATGACTAGTAACTCTCCCTATCCATGTCCAGTAACTCCCCCTATCCATGACCAGTGCCTCTCTCTATCCATGACCAGTATCTCCCCCTGTCCATGACCAGTATCTCTCTCTATCTATGACCAGTATCTCCCCCTGTCCATGACCAGTATCCCCCGTCCATGACCAGTATCTCTCCCTATCCATGACCAGTATTTCTCCCTAACCATGACTGGTTTTGCCAGTATCTCTTCTCTATTCATGACCAGTATCTCCCCCGTCCATGACCAGTATTTCTCCCTAACCATGACTGGTTTTGCCAGTATCTCTTCTCTATTCATGACCATTATCTTTCTCTATTCATGACCATTATCTCTTCTCTATTCATGACCATTATCTCTTCCTGACCAATATTCCAAGAACTTATTGTCTTTCAGACCAGAATGTCCCGTGCTTCATTGACACGAACCACTGCATCGTCAGATTAAGAAATCCACTTTTGCATTCGTGACGTTTCTAGATCACTGTATATCCCAGGCACTTAAATCATAGCCATTCAATTTTAACTTTCATCAGCACAGGCTGAAACTTTATCACGGTATCTGAGGTGCCATATTGCCTAAGTTGGACACTAGAATGTAGAGGAAATTACATTTCAGTTATATAATCTAGATTTTTTTTTTTTTTGAGTTACGGGGTCTGAGTCAGAATTCAGCAGTAAAACCATATAGGGAACTAAGTCAAAGTTCTGAAGAATGTTTAAGTAAACTGATTTAAAACATTTAAACAAATATACATAGTAATTAACCGAACAACTTCATTCTAATTTATAATAACAAATTTTCAACAGGGAAAGAAACATAGGTACTCCCCTCCCTTAAACATTTGGCAAATAAACGTAACTATTTAACTTCAGAAGTGATATTTTTGTGTGACTCAATCAACTAGTATGTCACTGACTAACGCATACCGGATATGGAACAGCCATATTCAAGTTCTTGGGAAGAAATGTTTCCTCAAGACTTAAATTATGTGTGTGTGTGTATTTAGTGTCAGTTAATTATATTTATATTTTTCCAGTATTTAATTCCAGTGACATATAAAAAATGTACTACAACACGTGTGAGTTATATGTTTGCTTATTTATTGACTTATTCTGTTGGTTGAAATGTACCACTCTTAACGCCTCATTTTGAGACATTTACGAGATAAAAACGTAGAAGAGTTACAGCGGCTTTACTAAAAGGACGACATAAAAACGTCTTTCGACGTCATACACGACAGAAAAGTAAATTTCCCTGGCCCAAACTGTAGATACTAAAATTAGGCTGCATCACAAACAGTGAATATAAATATAGTGAACGTTAGTCATAATTAGTGGGAAAAGTGGTCTCTTGAAAGAAAGGTTTCAGTTCTTTTTTTGAAGCTGTTACATTTTATTACATTATCTCGTTTTTCACTCACTGCCCTTTCTCCTTGATACATTTACATAATTCTTCCCTATCTAGTGTGTCCATATATGGTATCAATTGTTGGTGATGACTCAATGAATGAAGCAATCATTTCTGCTTATCGTAGTGTGTCAAGAGTCGCAATCAACCACTAACTTCAGTAATAAAAGACGATGGTTACGTTGGACATGTGATGAGAAGAGATAATAATCGAATAGCAAAGCAAGCCCTCATATGGGAAACAACAGGTAAAAGAAAAGAGGAAGACCCGGAGACTGAGAAGAATTGATGAGAGAGGCAAGAGCAGCAGGAATCGGTCCCCAATGAGATAGAACTGCTTGCACAGACAGAGACGATGGCGAGATTAATAAAATATCTTTGAAAACTGCTAGAACAAAATTCATATAGGAGAAGGTGTATCTTGGTCTACGCCTATGGGCGTTACGGCTCGAAAGGTCAATAGATAGATAGATAGTGTGTCAAAACGGAAGTTCATGTGGCGATATAAAGTTATGATACTGTTACTTGACCTATTTTTACGGGAGACTCTTTACAAGCACAGGACTAGTTTAAACTCACAGAGAACTAGAAGTCGTCCGGGTACTTACTTATATGCATTGGATTAACGGTCCTTAATAGACTTTTCTTGCAAAGAGCAGGTCTAAGTAGCTTTTTCATTATCATATGATCACAGGCAAAATAAAAAGAAAGAGAGATCACGCGGACGACAACAGGAGAAAATATGGACAGCTTGGTGTCATGGTTTGGAAAACGGTCACAACAGAATTGGTACGATGCACTGTAGATAGAAGATTGTGGGAGGACATGATCGCCTACGCCAACCGGTATGGCGCATGATGCTCCTGTGATGATGATCACAAAGTGTAATTGACTGTTTTAAGTTCTGTCAACAAAATTATATAACATGATGTTCACATATAATAGGGTATGTAGTAGAAGAAGAAGATATATATATAATCATACATAAAGCACCAAAAATGTGTAAGGTCCAGGAGAGGCCCATGCAAACTTTCCCATTCTCGTTGAGCGGTCGTTGTCAAGCTAATATTTTGAATTATAACTTCTCGATCCGTATAATTATAATCACACGAATTATGTGGCCATGTATGCTTTGAGCTGGGCTGTCTTGCACGAAAAAGAAAATATGTGTTTTTATTTGCCTGTGAAACCTGCGACACCTTACCCAAAAGAGAAAAGAACAAAAAACAAAAATGGATAACTAACACCATCTTAGAAAAAATGGAAGAAAGGAGACAAACGAAGAACACTGCCCAATGCAATAAAATAGATAATGAGATACGCAAAATGTGCAAAAAGGCAAAAGAAGACTGGCTCAGCCAAAAATGTATAGAAATAGAAACTATGGAAAGCAAACAAGACTTAAGAGGAATGCACACAGAAATAAAGAGAATGACTAATAAAAATAAAAAAGCCACAGAAGGTGGATGCACTGCAGACAAAAAAGGAAACATGCTAACTGACATTAAGGATAGTATAGATAGATGGCAGGAATATATAACAGGACTATTTCAGGATCGAAGGGACAAGAAACCTGTTATAAAATGTACATCAGGCTATAAAATCTTAAAATCTAAGGTGGAAAAAGCTATAAAACAATGAAAAAGGAAAAGCAGCAGGACCTGACAGCATACAGATAGAGATGATACAGACACTAGAAGATTTTGGCATTGAAGTGATTACAGACATATGCAACGACATATACCACACAGAATACACACCAAATGAACTAAAACATCAACTTTCATTGCATTGCCTAAAAAGAATGGTGCAGTTGAATGCAGTGACTTTAGAACAATAAGCCTAATGAGCCATGTTACAAAAATCTTGCTAAAAGTTATACAAGGAAGGATTCAGAATAAAATCAATACTGAATTAGATGAGCAGCATTTTTATTTAGGAAAAATAGCGGGACACAGAAGCCATATTCTGCATGAGAACATTAATCGAAAAATACACAGAAGTAAACAAACCAATATATGCCTGCTTCATAGACTACGCCAAAGCTTTTGATAGAGTACACCACAAACAACTTATAGAATGCCTAAAATAGATACATCTAGGTGACATGGACATACGACTAATATGTAATCTATGCTGGGAGCAAACAGCAACAATAAAAATATAACAAAGAGAACTTTACACCCATTGAAATAAAAAGAGGAGTAAGACATGGGTGCATCCTATCACCAAGCTTGTTCAATCTATACACTGAGCAAATTTTAAAAACATCATAGAGATGTCAGGCCTATAAATTAATGGAAAGATAATCAATAACCTAAGAAATGCTGACGATACGGTGCTGCTAGCAGAAAATCCTAAAGATCTACAACAATTACTTAATGAAATAAACATGACAAGCAAAAAATATGGACTAGATATGAATATCAAAAAGACTAAAACTATGATCTTAAACAGAGAAGATACTTAAAACCCACAAGTGGATATCAAAATAGAAGGAGTAGACCTGGAGACAGTTCAGAACTACAACTACCTTGGACATACTATAACCAGTGATGGAAAATGTACAACTGAAATAAACAAAAGAATAGGAATGGCAAAAAGTAATATTAATGTCATGAGGTACATACTAACATCAAAACAAATCACACCAGGGCTAAAACTAAGAATAGCAAAATGTTACATCTTCTCAATATTCCTATATGGTGCAGAAACATGGACATTAGACAAGAAAACAGAACAGAGAATTGAAGCCTTTGAAATGTGGATATATAGAAGAATAGGTAGAATTGGATGGAAGGAAAAGAAAACAAACGATGAAATCTTGAAACAGCTAAAAATGAAAAGAGAACTATTAAGCACGAGACAAATGCGATTTTTGGGCCATGTTAAAAGACACAACAGCCTACTAAAAGTAATACTGGAGGGGAAAACACAAGGTAAAAGAGGCAGAGGCAGACCAAGATTAACATGGACGAGTAACATCAAGAGATGGACAAATCAGCCTATGACAACCTGCGCCATCAAAGCAAGAGACAGAGCAGAATGGCGCTCCATGGTAGCCAACCTTCGTTGCGGAGAAGGCACTCGATGATGATGATGATGATGATGATTTGCCTGTATATACATTTGATATTCCGTACCTAACCGCCAGGTTCAGTAACAGTGTAAGTAAAGCCGAAACCTCTCCAGGAGCAGATATTAACTAAGATCACAATCCTGTAATGATTAAAATGAAAGTCAAACTAATGAGAAACGAACACACATCTAATTCATCATCAATACCGCTATGCAAAGCAGCTTTAAATAAATAAAGATGTTAAATATACTTACAGTAAAGAACACATATCAGAAGCTGCAAGAAGGGATTGAGCAGTACAGACGATAAAATCCAGATGAAAAAGTTACAACCAAATGGAAATGCTTAAACAAAAGCACACATGAAACTTGCGACATCTTACCCAAAAAGGAAACAAATAAAAAACAAAAATGGATGACTGATGGCATCTTGGAAAAAAATGGATGAAAGAAGACAAGCAAACAATACAATATAACAAAATAGATAATGAAATACGCAAAATGTTCAAACAGGCAATGGAAAACTGGCTGAACTAAATTTGTCTAGAAATCGAAACTATTGAAAATAAACAAGATTAAAGAGGGAAGCACGTGTAAATAAAGAGAATGGTTAGTAAAAATTTAAAAATCCACATAAAGTGGGTGTATTTAAAACAAAAAAGGAAAAATGCTCGCAGACAAAGGCAAAAAAGAACTGGCTCGACCAAAGAAGTCTAGCAATTGAAAGTATGAAAAACAAAAAAGATTTAAGAGGGATACATACATACATACATAAGAGAATGACTAGAAAAAAAAAAGAAAGCCACAGAAAGTGGATGTAATGCAAACAAAAAGAAAGCATGCCTACAGTAAATAAAGATATAATCAATAGTTGGCAGGAATATATGATAAATTATTTTATAATGAAAGGATAAAGATACTAACATCTTTAAATCGTAAATGGAAAAAGCTACACAAACAAAGAAAAAGGGACAGGACCTGTCAACATACAAATAGAGATGGTAAAGGCACTTGAAGATTTTGATATTGAAGTGATTACAGCCATATGCAACGACATATATCATAGAGGATACATTCCATATAAACTAAAAACATCAACTTTCATTGCATTGTATAAAAAGAAGGGTGTAACTGAATGCAGGGATTTTAGAACAATAAGCTTAAAGAACCATGTGAAACACAAAACCTTGCTAAAAGTTATGCGAGGAAAGACTCAAAATAAAATCAACATGGAATTAGGAAACATATAATTTGGATGAAGGAAAAACAGGGGAACAAAGTAAGTCATATTGTAAACGAGGATGCTAAAATATATGCCTGCTTCATAACTGTACTAAAGATTTTGATAGAATACAGCGCAAACAAATTATCATCATCAAGTACCCGGCCTGCTGTCGTTGATTATCATGTGTCTCCACAACTTTCGATCTCGACAGTTATTTATCATTTCTGTTGTTGACCTTCTGCCATGCCATTCTCTTAAGCTGTCTGGTATTTTTTCTCTTTGCTTTCCTCTATCTCTTCGTCCCTCAATTTTCCCAGTTATTACAATATATTCCAGTTGTTCTCTTCTCATTACATGGCTAAAAAATGATGATTGTTTCTTCCTAATATTGGAAATTAGCTCTCTTTTTGCTTTGTCCTCTTTTAGAACGTTGTCATTACTCTTCTTAGTTGTCCTTGGTATTCTCAACATTCTTCTGTAAATCCACATTTCTACAGACTCCAGTGAATTGTTTGTCTGTTGTCCTATTGTCCATGATTCACATCTATATGTTAAGACTGACTCTACATAACATTTAAGAACTATTTTTCTTGTTTCTATTGTCAAAAATGGATTGCATAGTATCTTCCTCATTTTTGGAAAGCTGCTTTTGCCTGAGCCATTCTGCATCTCACCTCTTTTGTACATCTTCCGCCTTAGGGTAACAAAGTTCCTAAATATTTAAATTCATTTACCTGTTTTAATATTGTAATATATATATATATATATATATATATATATATATATATATATATATACTATCTAAAAGATATACATCCAGATGACACGGACATACGACCAATATGTAATTTATACTGGGAGCAAACAACAATAACACAATATAACAAAGAGAACACAACACCCATTGATATAAAAAAGGGAGTAAGACAGGGATGCATCCTATCACCCAGCTTGTTCAATCTTTACAATGAGCAATTCTTTAAAAACATCACAGGGATGCTAGACCTAACCAATACTTGAAAGTTAATCAATAACCTAAGATATGCTAATGATACTGTACTACTAGCAGAAAATCCTTAACACCTACATTAATTACTTAATGAAATGAACATGACAAGCAAAAAATATTAATTATATATGAACATCATTAAAGACTACAACTATGATCATAAACAAAGTTAATACTCAAAACCTACAAGTGGATATCAATGTTGAAGGAATAGACCTGGAGACAGTTCAGAGCTACAAATAAACAAAACAGAGAGAAATAAACAAAAGAATAGGAATGGCACAAAGTAATTTTAATGCCATAAAAAGTATACTAACATCAAAACAAATAACACTAAGTTTAAAACTAAGAATAGCAAAATGTTACATCTTCTCAACATTGCTGTATGGTGCAGAAACACGGACATTAGACAAGGAGACTGAACAGAAAATTGAAGCCCTTGAAATGTGGATTTATAGAAGATTAGGTTTTTGATTTATAGACGATGACGTCTTAAATCGGCTAAAAATTAGAAGAGTACTACTAAACACAATTCAAATATGACAAATTAGATTTTTTCCAGCATAATACGACACAGTTGCCTACTAAAAGTAATCTTGGAAGGGTAAATACAAAGTAAAAGAGGTAGAGGCAGACCAAAACTAACATGAACGAGTAACATCAAAAGATAGACAAGTCTGGCTATAACAACTTGCATTATCAAAGCAAGAGACAGAGCGGAATGGCCCTCCATGGTAGCCAACCTTCGATGAGGAGATGGCACTCAATGATGATGTACATACATTTGAAGGATGATTTATGTTTATGGTTTCACAAAAAAAAACTTCATTTTGGAAGTAACGCAAGTACTCAAAGTGTACGTGTGTATGTGTATCTGTGTGCTTTTATTAACAATTGGTGTATAGGAAGATAACTCAAGTGTGTGATCATTATTAATCAGACGTGCTATTGTTGAAATTGAATTATAAACATTTTAAATGATATTTATACAAGTTACAATGATTTATATATGTAAAAACACTAGCTTCTATTTACTATCCAATTCTTTTATCAACGAATTCTTGTTTGAAAATGAATCTACGTTTCAAGTTTAATTATGTTTCTGATTGAATCAAAGGTACATACGTTTTTTAATGTTTACTTCATGCGATATAAAAAAGTTAAACTAAAAGAAATGAAATCACTTTACCGTATGTGACTCACGGATGAAACCGTTTAGTATGTTGTTGTTTCTCTAACCGAAACTTGACAATATTTTCCCTACGTGTTGCCATGTTGTTAAATTATAATTGTTATGAAAATGTTTTTTTATGCATTGTACACTTTTTACTTGAAAATTTAATTTGACAAATGTTTTTGTACTTTATTAAAAAATGAACAACAAATTGTGAGTTAGCAGTGTCGTTTATTATGTACAGTAGTGGTTGCAAAAACGAAGTTGTTATTGTCAGGTGTTTGGTGATGTGGGAACTAGGTGAACACAGTAAATTATGGAGCTTCACATGAGAGAACACAATGAAGAAGATGACGTCTCAGCCTACACGCGGCCTTCCTCAGAAAACAAAAGGAAACAAGAGAAACACAGAACACGAGAAATATACTGAGATTGTGGATAAAAATATGTCTTATATATATATATATATATATATATTTATATATATATATATATATATTTATATATTTATATTTTTCTTATTTATATATATTATATATATATTATATATTTATTTATATATATATAGTATATATATATATATACACCCACACGAGAAAATACGTCATTAATGAAGGTGACGCTAGACAAATATTAGGTTTGATTTACGCCTGAATGCCTTGTTATACAATCAATGCAGTTTAAAGGTTGTAGTTAATGATGAACTTGTTTCAAATTAAAATGGCTGGTCTCAAATTTCTGCTCGCCAACTACAGGCCAATGAAGATAGCACGGTCATCATTTTTTTTTTTTATAGTGGCCAAGGATATGGTCCAAGAGACGAACTCAAGCTTATAACTTTTTATCACATAGGAAGCATGTATATACTTATAGGGTTGGCTAGTCCCGTGTAATTCTGGTGTATTTTAATTATTATAAACTACATCAGATAATGGGAGTCTCGATAGCTCAGTGGTTAATTAACTGGACTACAAAGAACAAGAGCTTCCGGGTTCACCCAGCCTTAAATGGGTACCGGTTTTTTTCTGGGAAAGTAAAGCGGCACGGGCGTAATACCGACCACATTACCCATAAAATCGTGTGCCGAAGGTCTATAAATATCATGGTCACTAACACCATATTCCCTATACGCGACTTGGCGTATTACCTATTTTATTTAGATCAGACAATGCAAGTACTTAAAAGCGATGTAGAAACAATCATAAGAGCTGTCATGTTGTGGTCACTGCGAAAAATAGAAAGACAATCAGACCAAGAACAATCCTGTTGAATATAAACGATCCAGGAATGTACAGTTTGGGTGTACTTTCGACATCATATGAATGATGTCAAGGGACAATACGAGTTTGGAAAGATTTCGATATTGCCCTAACAATACCATAGGCATATAGACCACTGTCAACTGCATCTGTCTGTTTTTATTTTATTTTAAGTCTATCATTGAAACGTCAAAGAAGTGAAACTACCGCTTTAATGATTAAGAAAAGAAATATTCAAATTTATTCATCATAAAAAGCAGTGTAGTAAAGGAGCAAAAGTGGCATACAAAAAATATCATCTCCCTTTTCCGTTGCATGTGTAGGCAACGGCGAAACCAGAAACACAACGATTTCTGGAAAGACTGACTTCACGCAAAAAAACATTAGCTCATCTGTGATGAGATGTGATAGTGATCAAATTGAAGCAAATAAAGCGGTTATTGCTCATACTGTCGTCATGACGGGCAAATTTTCGGGCAAATGATTGCTGTAATTTTTGACCTGCTTTTAGCAAAAATACATTTCTTCAATCATTTTGTTATGCCGTTAACCATTCATATATTAAAGGATAAAGTGTACATATTTTATTTCCCTTCAAGTTTTATGAGAAAGTGTTTAAACCCCGAAGTTTGTTGTTTACGCCTACTTCGTCGGGAACATATTCTTGGTGCAAAGATGATAAGCACAGAGATCAAATATTAATTAATATGCTGCCCCGCGTGTATAGCTGCTGAAAAAAAATAATTAATAAACATGAAATGTTATTGAGCAGCTAAACTAACCGAAAGACGAGACAAACTACTACGTTTCGGCAAAAGTCTTCATCAAGTATAACCAACAAACTATACACACTAAACATAAAATTCCAAGTAAGAATACAAAACTCTACAGCTTTAAAAAATTGCGGAAAAGGCGGTAGCCAGGATTTTCGTAGAATCTGGTAAAAATATTAATAGACAATATGGCTGGTAAGAATTAATTAGACCAAAGGAACCAAACAATGAAACAATTTTTAAGTGAAAGGTGTTCTATATGGTACAATGAAAACGGGAAGAACAGTAAAATCTAGAGAGGATCGGGGTGGCGATTGGGAAGAGGAGCAAGAAAGATAATAAAGAAAACGCTGGGGGGAATAGGGATAGGACAGCGAAAATACAAGAAGAGGAGACAATGTGATTAAAGAGTGAAGAGAGTCTCATTCTCTCGGTTGGAGAATATCAAAGCGGGCTATGAGTCGGTTCTCCAAATCGAACCCGCTATATGTATCAGAGTAAGGAGAGATGATGCCAGCAATACGGATGTCAGTCATCAGTGGTATTATGTCCTGGAAATATCTCAAATGGGAGAAGACAGGAGTGGCATAATCATGTTTAGTGTTATATAAGTGTTCACATATTCTGTCTATCTATAGGGACCATTCAAGAACAAGATTTTGTGAGTCTGTAAGGCAAGGGCATATACTACATAATCTGTTGCAGCGGGTCATACCCAGCATGTTCTTGCCAGGGTTGCGGAGGCGGCACCTAACCAAAATGACTTGAAGGTTCCTATCGCGTTTAAAAGCCATCAATAGTGGGTCCGAGAATAGAAAGTGAGAAGTAGGGTCAGAGTGGAGAATATGTAGGTGTCGTTTCAGGATCATGAGTGCAGGCGGATTGTGAGGGTGATAGGTAAGAGAGAGAACAGTTCTGTTAGAAGTGGGGTGGGCGGAGGGAGTAAGAGCTAGGTTTGACAGATGCGAGGGTGCGAAGTGAAGAGAGGAGGTAGGAGTGGGCCTCAGTGGGTTTTTAAAATACGGAGGTATGTAAACCTGATGGGGAAGAGAGACCGCGATGTCTAAAAATATAACCGAGGAGATGGAGTGAGTACGAAATCGGAATGGTGGAATGAAATGAGCCCACAAAATCTAAAAACTTTATCAAATCATGTTCTGAAAGATCAGACACCCCAAAACCGTCGTCGATATATCAGCAATACATGAGAGGAAGGTGTCCAATGAAGGAGGAAATAATGTAGTGCTCTAGGTGACACATAAATAGGCAGGTATAGCTAGGGCCCATCTTTGTGTCCATAGCAACCCCACTAGTCTGGTTGAATAAATTGACCGTCGAATTCAGATGAGTTGAGAATTAAGACTATATCAGCCCAACGAACAAGTGCAGAGGTTGTAACCAAAGGATGGTTCCTACGTTCCAACAGAATCCTGACACTCAGTGTCGTCCCATTTCAGTTCCTCGGACCACAAAAGCTAACACGATATCGGTATCACTGGTAGTGTCCTTTGCTACTCCAGCGACCGCAGCCGGTACGCCTTGAAAATCCCCTTATATTCCAATTGGGTTCGCTGACTCCACAAGGCATGCATGTATCACACTCATACGCATAGTTTCCATGCAGCTACTGCTTTCCTATGGCATATTCTACTCTTTTGCTCATGTATTAGCACATTAGTATATGCATATGCTATGCTAATAACACCTCTCATCTATTAAACCACACTGAGACACTTCAACTGTTCCCTATGTCTCTTGTGTCTGGGCTGCTTACCTTTGTGCAAGGCAACTACCTTTCCACCTGCACGGTACCTTACGTTTTACATGTTCTTAGTGGACCCCACTCTAAAACATCTCACTCTTTTACCCTTTTGAATACCTTGTGTATTCTTCTGGTCTATTCTGTGTGACTTGTGCATGCACCGCACCGGACCTAGGTGTGAACACTTCTGGGTATATGTGCTGTTTGTGCACTTTTTCTCATGCATTTGTGCGCATACGTACGGGTATAGCCGTATATATATATATATATATATATATATATATATATATATATATATATATATACATACATATATATATACATGTATGTGTTTATATGGGGATATATATTATCACCCCACACATATTTTTAGAACCCTTCCACCTGAATGTCGGCCCTCCCAATACTTGGTCAACTACACATGGTATCTTGCGCAGTCCCCCGATCATTTTCCTTCTGGGCACAGAGCTATATGCAGGGACAGGTTTTTGTTATTATTGTTTGTATTTCTCATTCAGACAGATGGCGAGATTTAATAAATATCTTTAAAGAAACTGCTAGAACAAAAATTCATATAGGAGAAGGTGTATCTTGGTCTATATGGGCCGGTTATCAATAGATAGATAGATAGATTTCTCATTCTAGTTACAAATAATTGTGTTTTAGATACTTCATTATTAGTTAAGTATGTAGGGCTAAGGGAGCCGCGATAGCTCAGTGGTTAGTGAACTGGACTACAAAGGACAAGGGGTAGGGTTCGATCCCAACCGACGGCTACCGGATTAACCCAGCCTTAAATGGGTACCGGATTTTTTTCTTGGAAAGTAAAGCAGCACGGGCGTAATACCGACCACATTACCCCAAAAATTATGTGCTGAAGGTCTGTAAAATATAGGGTCACTAACACCATATTTCCCTATAAGCCACTTGGCGTGACGGGGGTACTTTACTTTTTACTTTACTATGTAGGGCTAATTTGATTTACTTACATATATGTGTGTGTGTTGCTTGTTCCTGCTGAAGGCTTATTGAGCCTAAACGGTCTTCAATTGAGTTGTCCATTAATCACGTAAAGCTTCAACCACAATATTTTTTTTAGATTTTTTTTAACATTTCTGTCTATAACTTCACCTGGTCTCTGGGTAATGAGATCCTAAGTTTAGCCCTCTTGAATAACTAGAAACAAAAACAGAAGGCCCGCTGTGTATTCTGCGCACGTTAAAAAACCCTTGGCAGTTGGAAATCGAAAAGAATAATACAAATAAAAAAGGCCATTCCCCGAGAAAAATTAATAAGGGAAAAAAATATACCCAAAACGTCAAAACTCGAGGTTAAGTGAGAGTACCTCCGAAATCTGCAATTGTCTGCCTGTATGGCGAGGGACACCTGGGCACACGAATGTCGGTGTGGAAATTTGGAAAAAGTGATATTCGTGAAAAATTCAGTTTCTGAGGACTTTGCTAGAGGTATATAGAAGGCGGACGCAATCAACAAACAACAAAACTACCATTAACAAAATGTATGTTCTAACAAAAGTAAGTTTGAATTATTACAAAAATTAATGATGCAAAAATAGGCAATTCATAATAGAGACCTACGCCCCAACTGCAACCCAATTCCCCTTGAACCCACCAAGATCAGGCTATGCTCACTGCTCGTAAAGATCAAATAACAAAGGTTAGGATGAGGTTAACATCCTTCTAGCCCAAAACCATACCGACTGTCAAAATGTGATTTTAAAAAAAAGTAAAGTGCCCCCCCCTCCCCCCCCCCCCTTCCGCCAAGCGGTGTATAGGAAATATGGTGTTAGTGACAATAAATTTTACAGCAGACCATCGGCACATGATTTTTGGGGTAATGTGGTCGGTATTACGCCCATGCTGCTTTACTTTCCCGGAAAAATATCTGCCAGCCATTAAAGGCTGGGTGAACCTGGAAGCCGTCGGTTGGGATCGAACCCTACCTCTTGTCCTTTGTAGTCCAGTTCACTAACCACTGAGCTATCGCGGCTCCCTTAAAATGTGATAAGCTACATGTAATAGATGTCGGAATTTTGCGGTAGTCAATAAGCAAATCGTAACAACATATTCTTCCAATGGCATATGTGAAGAAGAAGAGGAAGAATGATACGCGCATAGACATGAACATAATAACGAATTTTGGAAAGCCCAGGGCAGGCAAGCATACATATTTAAGCCAGGTGCAAAATAAGTATTTGAATTATAACTTTTAAAGTATACACGCATACATTTGTATGTCAAATGACAAATATCTGTAAGCCATGCTTTCTGAATTAGTCTGATACAGCAGCGCTAGCAAATGTTGGTTAGTTCCTATTTTAAGCACAATGTTCTATTTTCAGACCTTTGAGCACGATTGCTTTGTTAACGCGCCGAACATTGAAAACGTTGCTTCATAACTTTCATAAGGATGCTTTTCGGTAGCCGCTGTCTGTTGATTTTCTTCTGTGAAGAAAGCACAGCTATCAAACATCATCATCATCATCATCAAGTACCGGGACTGTTGGCGTAGGTGACATGTCTTTCCACAACTTTCGATCTGGGCAGTTATTTATCTTTTCTGTTGTTGACCTTTTCCCAAGCGATTCTCTTAAGCTGTCTTGTTTCTTTTCTCTTTGCTTACCTCTATCTCTTCGCCCCTCAATTTTCCAAGTTGTTACAATATATTCCAGTTTTTCTCCTTACGTGGCCACAAAGTGATGATTGTTTCTTCCTAATATTAGAAATTATCTCTTTTTTTTTTTTTTGCTTTGGTCTCTTTCAGAACATTTTCATAACTCTTCTTAGTTGTCCATGGTATTCTCAACATTCTTCTGTAAAACCACATTTCTACAGACTCCAGTGGTTTCCTTGTCTGTTGTCCTATTGTCCATGATTCACATCCATATGTTAAGACTGGCTCTACATAACATTTAAGAACTCATTTTCTTGTTTCTATTGTCAAAAATGGATTGCATAGTATCTTCCTAATTTTTTTTAAAAGCGCTTCTGCCTGAGCCATTCTGCATCTCACCTCTGTTGTACATCTTCCGTCTGAAGTAAACAAAGTTCCCAAATATTTAAATTAATTTACCTCTTTTAATATTGTTCCACTTATCTTTATTTTGCACTGAGGTGATGTCTTTTTCTTTGTTGTTATTATTACTTCTGTCGTTTTGCTATTAAGACTGAGTCCTTTATTTTTGCTTTCTTTCAGTATAATGTCTAACATTTCTTGCAACTCATTTTCACTCTTAGCTATTAAGACTGTATCATCAGCTTACCTTAGGTTATTTATATTCTGACCTCCGATTGTTATTCCAGCCATATTATCTAGCCCCTTATGGATCTTAAAATAATCTCACTATAAGTATTAAACAAATCTGGCAACAGAAAACAACCTTGCCTAACACTGTTTTATTTGTTTAAACATTCCCGATTGATTTCCAGTTCTTATGACCGCTGTTTGTTGCCAGTACATGTTCTTTATTATTCTTAGATCTTTGCTGTCTACGTTTATCCCTTGTAAAATTTTGATTATTTCTTGGTGCTTTACTTTGTCAAATGCTTTGGTAATCCATGAAACAGGTATAGATCTGTTTTTACCTCTAAGGCTCTTTCTACTAAAGATCTTATGATATATATGGCATTGTTCGTTCTTTTACCTCTAACAAAACCGTACCAAGTTAATTAAATTAAAGTAAAGTGCCACTGTCACGCCAAATAGCGTATAGGGAATATGGTGTTAGTGACCATAAATTTTACAGACCTTCGGCACATGATTTTTGGGGTAATATGGTCGGTATTACGCCCGTGCCGCTTTACTTTCCCAGAAAAAAAATCCGGTACCCATTAAAGGCTGGGTGAACCTGGAAGCCGTCGGTTGGTATCGAACCTTACCTCTTGTCCTTTGTAGTCCAGTTCACTAACCACTGAGCTATCGCGGCTCAAGCATCAAAACCACACTGTTAATCACTAATTTCTGGAATGATTTTGTTTCACACTCTTCGCATGATGATTCTTAGTAATATCTTAGTCATATGACTCATAAGGATTATTGTGCGATGAACATTCCATTCAATCGCATTAATTTCTTTGGTAGGCTGTGAATATTGATTTCAGCAGGTCTTCAATATTTATAGCCTTACCAAAGAAATCTGGTACGATCTATCAAATATCTATCTAATGGCCTTTCGAGCCGTAGCCGGTCCATAGTGCATAGACCCAGATACTCTTTCTCTTATCTAAATTTTTATCCTAGCAGTTTTCAATCCTTGTAAAAATATTTGATCAATCTTGCCATTTGTCTCTGTTCTGTGCAAGCTATTTTTATTTTCTTATTCTATTTTTGCTGCTCTAGCCTCTCTCATCAATGTTCTCAGTGTCTCTCTGGGTCGGCCTCTTTTTCTCTTACATATTGTTTCCCACATGAGGGCTTGCTTTGTTATTCGGGTATTATCCCTCCTCATCACATGTCCAACATAAAACCATCGTCTTTTCTTGATTACTGAAGATATTAGTGGTTGATTGGCGATTTCTCTAATTTCTCCGTTTGTTTTGAATTTGTTTCACGCTATACCAAGTATTTTCCGTATACATTTACTTTCGAATGCGTTCAACTTTGTTTCTATGTCTCTTGTTGTTTTCCAGCTCTCACATGCATACGTGAGGGTAGATAGTACGTTTGATTTGAATAGTCTAAGTTTTGTGTTTGTGCTGATGAACAAATCACATATAGAAAATATTAAATACAATGTGGGGCCGCGACTAGAGCTGCAGAGAAAATGTAAAATAAACACAAAATTATAGGCAGTTTCCTGCTATTCGTTTAACATATTTCATCTCGACAGTAGTTATTTTTCTTATCGTTCTTGCGTCTAGATTCCGGGTCTGGCATTGGTAGCACAAAGTTGGAATGTAGCTTGTATTGTAGAGTGCCCATTTTGCATCCAGTGGTATTTCCTTGTTGTGATAGTGGTGGTAGCTATCTTGAGTCTATTTGTGCTGTTGTGAATTGCCGTTTGTCACCAGACTTCATAGATATGTTACTATTATTAAAGACAATATAACAGAGTATAGGAAACTATGTGTTACTGCCTATATTCATTTTATTTCTGGTTAATGTTAACAAGAGTAGGAGTATCTTGGTCTACGACCTATGGGCCGGCTACGGCTTGAAAGGTCAAAAATAGATAGATAGATAGATAGACAGACAGACAGACAGACAGACAGACAGACAGACAGACAGACAGACAGACAGACAGACAGATAGATAGATAGATAGATAGATAGATAGATAGATAGATAGATAGATAGATAGATAGATAGATAGATAGATAGATAGATAGATAGATAGATAGATAGATAGATAGATAGATAGATAGATAGATAGATAGATAGATAGATAGATAGATAGATAGATAGATAGATAGATAGATAGATAGATAGATAGATAGATAGATAGATAGATAGATAGATAGATAGATAGATAGATAGATAGATAGATAGATAGATAGATAGATATATAGATAAATAGATAGATAGATAGATAGATAGATAGATAGATAGATAGATAGATAGATAGATAGATAGATAGATAGATAGATAGATAGATAGATAGATAGATAGATAGATAGATAGATAGATAGATAGATAGATAGATAGATAGATAGATAGATAGATAGATAGATAGATAGATAGATAGATAGATAGATAGATAGATAGATAGATAGATAGATAGATAGATAGATAGATAGATAGATAGATAGATAGATAGATAGATAGATAGATAGATAGATAGATAGATAGATAGATAGATAGATAGATAGATAGATAGATAGATAGATAGATAGATAGATAGATAGATAGATAGATAGATAGATAGATAGATAGATAGATAGATAGATAGATAGATAGATAGATAGATAGATAGATAGATATAGATAGATAGATAGATAGATAGATAGATAGATAGATAGATAGATAGATAGATAGATAGATAATGTGGTCTGTAGTTTTTGTTCAAATTATAGAAGGAGAGGTGGGCAGAGAAAGATATGGGTAGATAATGTCAAAGAACGGACAGTCTTAAAGAATAATTGAAGGCAGAGAAAAATATAGAAAGTTGTCTAAGTTTGTCGGTGTGCCCCAACGACCTCCAGGGTAATGGAAGAAGAGGAAGATGAGTTTAAGCCATAACAGCCCCCCCCCCTACCTCCCCTTTCCCAATTTAAATAAAAATCCAGTTCCTATGCAGGACTAAACCTAGAACCTGTATATCGGTATTGAACCCGATATCCTAGCTTCGGTAGCTCAGATCACAAACCACTGTTCCACCTCAGTTTTTCTTCAGTTTTTTTTTTTAACTGTCATAAATTCTTGTAACATTAATAGCTGATTGATGTCTACAAATTCTGATAAAGTAATTGGAAAGTTCATATTTACCTTGCAACGAACGATGCTTTCGTGAGAGAGAGAGAGAGAGAGAAAGAGAGAGATACACCAATGGACACCAATGTGTATCGTACATCATTAGAATAATAAATTAGAACTGTTTGTAATGTCGGATAAAACATTTATATGAGTTACACATACATTAATACATATGGAAACATGGATTCGCACTTCAGTAAACTTTATATACTTTAACTGCATCGAAATACGTATATGTAGATATGCAACTAAAAACTAAAATTTCATTTAGTCTACAGTCATATGTTATATGGTATTTGATAACAGGAAACAGGTTTAGGTACAACAAAGACTCAAGGTCTAGTATGTTACGGTATACTGTTTTATGAGGTGAAATGACAGGATTCGTGTGGACATTTTTAAAATAAAATATGTCCTATATTTTTAGTCTGCCGGCTAATGTTTTGTGGTCTTGTTTTTTTCCCCCTTTTTCAGCTTTCTTGTCTGTTTTTCTGGTGTCTTCTGCTGTTGATGACCTTTTAAGAGTCCAAACTTTTGCTTTGTTGGTCCTACCTTTTCTTCAAAACTGAAATACATTATTATTAATATTCAAAAGTTTATATAAATAATATGCAGCCAAGTTAAGCAAAAATAGTTCATTACAATGACTTTCTAATAACCTTATCTGAATACTCTCTAATCATAGGTTACTGTTGCTAGGAAGTAGAGAGGATTTGCTGGCTATTTTTATCTCGCAGTCAGCAAGTTGTACAACCTGCCTGTGCCACATAACGTTATGTCAAGAAAACAGGTTACAGATAAACACAAATCACACTATCCAATGAGATACTGGGGTAAAGTATCCACAGGCCGGCATTTAATAACACTATATAACTGCAGCAAAATTATATTTTTCATTTAAATAAATTTGTTTATCTCATTTTCGGGAGCATTGTTTGAACTTGATATATAAAATGTGAATATAAGAGCTAGATATATCTGAACTTTGTGTTTTCTTCTTTATCTCCGTAGTATATTGGTTATTTTATAACGTAGTTTATCAGCTCCTTTTTTTCTTTTGACTCAATGCCATTTTATCAGTATCCTTGAGTGCACTATTTTTCGGTCAGCCTGGCAGGGTCAACAAACCATACATGAGTAAGACCTCACTTTGTTGAGCTCTCAGGTAACAGTCTATGTCAAAGCAAACTGGCCGACGAGATCGCCTTAAACCCAACATCATCAGCAAGTATCGTGTCAGGTGTAGTAGATGACCATGTCTCTCCACAGTTTTCTATTTCTACAGCTGTTTATTGTTTCTGTTTTTGACTCCCTTCCAACCCACTTATTTAAATTGTCTTCATTATTTTCTCTGTTTCCCTCTTTCTCTTTTCTTCTCAATGCTTTCCTGTTGGCACTCTTTATTTATGTCTTTTCCCTTTTCATTATGTAAGCCACAAAAATTATGATTGTTTTTTTTTCTGCTGTAAAAAAGTAAGCTTATTATTGCTTTGACCTTTTAACAGAAAATCCTCATTATTCTTATTAGCTGCCCTTAGCATAGATTTTCTTTTCTGCTGTCCTTTTGTCCAGAAAGTACATTCAGACTGGCTGTACACAACATTGAGGAATTCTTTTTTTTTAAATTTATGTTAGCAAAAATGGATTGCAATATCTCCAAATATCTTTCGTATTCTGTGAAATGCCGCCAATGCCTCAGCTATTCCGCACATCACCTCTGTTGTACATATACCATCTGAAGTTAACCTCTTTCCTAGATATTATCTAAATTAATTGACCTGTTTCTGTACTGTCCAATTTACTTCAATTGTGAATTATGATATGTCTTTTTCTTTTTTGAAACCATCACTTCTGCCTTCTTGCTCTTGAGGCTAAGGCCTTTATTTTTACTTCCAGCTCAATACTGTCAATCTTTTTCCTGACGATTATACAATGTTATCAGCATACCTCATGTTGTTTATATTATGACCACCGAGTGATATTAAACTGAACATAGGTGAGGTATGTTAAGGAATAAGGCCTACAATGTGCTTTGTTTAGTATATGGAACCTCTTCAATAAAACCTGAGAAGTAAAAAAGAAGTCAACTTAGACCACGACTGCACCAGCTAAAGCCTGGGACTGACCCCACGCCACTACATAACTTGAAATTTTAATGGATGTTCTGACTACCTGGTGCTGAGCTAACAAAAATATAATCAAATCAATTAGATGCCTTTGTGAGTGTGCTCTGTGGTACTTGAAGTCAATGCAGGGCTCACTGTGAACATTTCCTTGGTCACAAGCTGTCCAAGTAGTCAGAGAGCGATACTCATTTGTAGCGTATTGTGGCGCGGCAACAAAGTTCGTTCACTTGGTATGGTCAGTGTCCATCCTTCACAAGTCCGGCACACACTACTATACCAAAATAACAAGCGGTTATCATACAAAACTAATTCAGGTGTGATTATGAATTTCTGAACGGACTATAATCTATGTTTCTACAGTCCTCGCCTGGCTGTCTGTTCATCAGGCAACAAACACAATTCGGAGAAAAGAAAGCGAGGGTGTGAGAGTGATGGAGGAAAGAACCTTTTTATAATTTTATCGTTACTATAATGTCTTTTTATCCATAGAAGTATGTAACAAAAAGAAATAAGTAAAGTACCCCCGTCATGCCAAGTGGCGTATAGGGAATATGGTGTTAGTGACCATAAATTTTACAGACCTTCAGCTCATGATTTTTGGAGTAATGTGGTCGGTATTACGCCCGTGCCGCTTTCCTTTACCAGAAAAAAAATCCGGTACCCATTAAAGGCTGGGTGAACCGTAAGCCGTCGGTTGGGATCGAACCCTACCTCTTGTCCTTTGTAGTCCAATTTACTAACCACTGAGCTATCGAGGCTCCCTTTTTGGGTAGAAGGAAAGTGATAATTTATTTCTTACTTCTTTAGGTATCTCCCTTCTTTCTTTATGGCCGTTCTCTTCGCTTCTCCGTCGATCTTAAACATTAACTACGTTTAAGATTACAACATTGGAGAAGGGAATGAGAGTTCCACTAAATTCTCTGACCACTTATTAATAGAGTATATATGTCTATTTCACCTTGCTGATGTCTTATTTCATTCATTGATTACATGTAGACTGCACTTGTTGGAAGATGAGTCTGTGTTTGCTAATCTATTGTTGTCAGGCTAGGAGAATATAAAATTGAATCCTGAAGAAATGAACAAAAAACGAACACAGTAGAAAAAGTTTGAGGCACATTTAGAATCACGTCGCAGCACGAGTAGAGGAGTCAGTGACTCGCAGCAGACTACGTGCGTCAGGATAGACGAGCAACAGAACTGATCCAGATCCTTCTCCATTTCTTCGTATTCCTCCTGGTAACAGACTAATCAGTCTGGCCTAGTAGGGATCGAAGTGGGAAGACAACCCGGTGCCCAAAAGTTGTACCAATTAAATGTTTACTCGAAGCGCGACGCAGGTTGGGTGTTCATCTCCCAGGGCAAGACAGGTATGTGGGTTGCTAGCACGAGTGTTCTGCCGATTACTTGCTATTTTTATGTTTTATTTAATCTTTCTTTTTTTCTTTGGAAAAATAACCCCACTCCCCCTCCTCCCCAATAAGATGTTGCACTTTGGCCACCGTCTCAGCCCACTCCCACCCTACGCCACTGGCCGGAAATACAAATCATGTTGATTATTCACAACCAGTCAATAGTAATTGCGAAATTTGCTTGAATCAAAGTACATATTTTGAAGAATTACTATACTCTCAGTAATCCCAAAATAGTCAACAGGATCACTAGAGAAAGTCTATAAAGGATCTGAAACTGATGGAAGCAACAGGAACACTTTAGAATGACAACACGAAGCTCTAGCCACCGTGAGAGCCATTAGACTTCATCTGTTCTAGTGTGGACAGAAATATGTGTTGGAAATACTACCCAACGAGAGCTTTGCTGTGCAATGAGAAGTGATAAAAGCCCACACGTTGTTGGATTAATAACATCAATCACCACACTGGGAGACCATGTTCATAGTCGTGATGTAATTTTACTGACTAATTCATACCAACGTTTTTAACAACAAAATCGGGTTACACAAATATAACTACACATTTGAATTGAGCTAAAACTTCTAGTGACCATATACGTACATACAAAATTGATCAAAACAAATGCAATGATCATCAAATACATTCAAATACTTGTATTAACACTAAATGTAGTTTTCTCACTGTAAAACATGTTTACTTCGTTTCGCTAAATTTATGCTGAGCTGTCATTTTTATCACCACCCTTTCAAAGTCACATTTCCAGTTTATTATAATAATTGTTGTACCTTTGTTGCTTTATTGAGCATTTTAAACCTGCATCAGTAACCTGCATCCGGTTTGATTTCCTTATCCTATCCACCTGCATGTGTCTGGTTACAATTGTTATTGTTTGTTGATCTGTTCACCTGCTGTTCGCTCGAGCATGTCTATTTTTATATAAACTTCCATCTTTGTGTTTATACGGCGTTTTTTTTTTTTAGTACATAATTGTTCTATGTCCTTGGCTTATAAAGCATTGCTTTGTGTTGTTCTATGAGAGAACTTTAAAATGTAGGTTAGGAGGAGTTTAAGATAATGGGCTGCTGTTCTCAAACATATATTTTTTTTTTTTACGTTCGCCAGTTTTTGCCTATGACGAAGTCCCTAGAGACTAGGAACTGAATTTTTCGTGTTAATCCATTTTTTCTTCTACCGCTGTACGGAGCCTCACCCGTCGTCATGGTAAGCTTTCTATGGTTTCTGTGACGTTGACCCTCCAACTTACTCAGGGCTTGCCGCAAACTCAGCTCCTTCTGTTGTTTTCTTATTACATTTTTTATTGTAATTGCTATAATTTTTTTTTTATTCTGTCCGACGTATCTTTTTGTTAATCTTTTAGCAAAAGACCGCAAGTTATATCTCCCCTCGAAGCTGAACGGCAAATAAGGAAGGAAAGAAGTCTGCATTTCGCAGCGCATCTCAAGTGACCAAAACTATTTTGAGAGCTTTTTTTGACAAAAGTAAAGCTGACAAAACGTTCTGTGAACTGGACCGTTCGATGTGCAGGATCCATATTCTTGAACGCATAAACATGTCGTCAGAAAACCTAAAATGATGAGAACAAAAGACAAGTAAACTAAGGCGATGTGGCTTTTGAGTCGCGTTTATCAATGGTGGCAATGCAGCAGGGAATAGAGTTTGGAGGAAGAAACATAGATCGACGAAGGAAGAGGTGGAATGACAATATCAAAGAGTAGATAGATTCACTGAATCTCCGGCAGTTTTAAAAAGCTGTCATGTGGTGATTATTGATTGGTGAATGTGGATGAGTTTAATAGATATCAGCTCAGCGCTACACGGCACTTCATTGCTTTACATCAATAATTAACTTCTATTCTGTGTGTACTTTCTAAAGAATACCAAATTCGAGTCATATATTAACATTTTGTTTGCAGAGAACACTTTCTTTCTCTTCAACGATCGATATACATCTACATCTACTCACCATCTGCAACAACAACAAAAGCGTTAAAAGGGTGTACACGCGTTGTGTTGTTGTTGACAGCAAGTTGTCATAGTTATTTTGCGCTTTTCCACACAACACATTCAAATACAGCAAGACTTTATGGTTATTTGGGAGCTGCGATAGCTCAGTGGTTAGTAAATTGGACTACAAAGGACAAGTGGTAGGGTTCGATCCCAACCGACGGCTTCCGGGTTCACCCAGCCTTAAATGGGTACCGGATTTTATTATGGGAAAGTAAAGCGGCACCGGTGTAATACCGACCACATTACCCCAAAAATCATGTGCTGAAGGTCTGTAAAATGTATGGTCACTAACACCATATTCCCAATACGCCACTTGGTGTGACGGGGGTTCTTTACTTTACTTAATGGAAATTTCTTTCTTTAATAAGTGCTCGATTAGCCAAACTGCTTAGTTTGTTTCTATGTGCCTCTATCACATAGAGGATCTTGACCAGTTTTGCTTCAGTGATCATGATGTAAACAGCCAGATATAAGTCGTGTACCACTTCCAGACCAGACGCTGTTTGGCATCTTTTAAAATCTGTCATCATTTTATGCAGGATCTCTATGATAACAATTGTCCAGAATACTTTGAGCAACCAAAATTAGCAAACAGAAACTCTTCTGAACTGAAATCAAACTGAAAGAATGTATGTGAGTAAACTAAGACTGTACCTATTATTATATATCATTAAGCTTAGTCTTCTTGTCCCGGAGATGCACTCTAGCTTATTTGAATGCTGTTGTAGCATTAAAATACGATGCCCACTTCAATGTGCTGGAAATTTTATCAGATAAACCCGACTAGAAATGACAAATAAAACAAAAAATAAGATATAATCAGATCAGTTTTATTATATGCAGATTGCACCGTTGCGGTTACCATTACAAAAAGTAAATCACAAACTCTGTTAGAGTAAACAGCTGCATCCTGAGAGTTGTTTGAACTCATCATCAATAGAAAAGATAAAAGTAATTTTCATGGTAGTGAACCTCCACAAATGCTAAAAGAGTCAATGCAACAAACATCAAAAGAGTTCATACCACCAGTGAGGACAAATTCAAGGAAGAAATGGATGACAGATGATATTTTGCAGCTAATGAATACAAGAAGAAGAAATAAAGAAAATAAAGATGAGTATAAGAGATTAAATAAAGAAATTGTAGTAAAATGCAATGAAGCAAAAGAAGCATGGCTAAAAGAGAGATGCAAAGAGATCGAATTGCAACAAAAAGAAGATGCTAAAGCTATAAACAAACAAATTGAGGAATTAACAGGAAGAAAAACGCAATCAAAAACTGGATGTTTAAGATCAAAGAAAGGAGAACTGTTGATTGATCAAGAAAACATAAGGGAACGACGGACAGAATACATTAAGGATCTTTATAATGATGAACGAACGGAAGTAAATATTAAGGATAATGGAGAAGGACCAGAAATACTCAGAGAAGAAGTGGAAGACGCCTTGCGCAATATGAAAGCAGGCAAAGCTCCTGGACCAGATAATATAACTAAAGAAGCGATTGAAGCCATGGGTGATTTTGGAATAGAAATAATAACAACAATATTGAATGATATCTACAACAGCGGATATATACCAGACGACATGCTCAAATCAATATTCATAGCCCATAGCCAATATTCATAAAGAATATGTACTGGCAACAAACAGCGGCCATAAGAATTGGAAACCAATTGAGAATGTTTCAACAAATAAAACAGGGTGTTAGACAAGGTTTTGTGCTGTCACCAGATTTGTTTAATATTTATAGTGAGATTATTTTAAGATCCATAAGGGGCATACCTGGAATAACAATTGAAGGTCATAATATAAATAATCTAAGGTATGCTGATGATACAGTATTAATCGCTAAGAGTGAAAATGAGTTACAAGAAATGTTGGACATTATAGTGAAGGAAAGCAAAAATAAAGGACTCAGCTTAAAAGCAAAACGACACAGGTAATGGTAACAACAAAGAAAAAGACAACACCTCAGTGTAAAATAAAGACAAGTGGAACATTATTAAAACAGGTAAATGAACTTAATATTTGGGAACTTTGTTAACCTCAGACGGAAGATGTACAAAAGAGGTGAGATGTAGAATGGCTAAGGCAAAAGCAGCTTTCCAAAAAATGAGGAAAATATTGTGCAATCCATTTTTGACAATAGAAAAAAGAAAAAGAGTTATTAAATGTTACGTAGAGCCTGTTTTAACATACGGATGCGAGTCATGGACAATAGGACAACAGACAAGAAAATCACTGGAGTCTGTAGAAATGTGGTTTTACAGAAGAATGTTCAGAATACCATGGACAGCTAAGAAGAGTAATGAAGAGCTTTTGAGAAAGGTCAAAGCAAAAAAGAGAGCTAATTTCCAATGTTAGGAAGAGACAATCATCATTTTTTGGCCATGTAATGAGAAGAGAACAACTTGAATATATTATAACAACTGGAAAAATTGAGGGACGAAGAGATAGAGGGAAGCAAAGAGAAAAAAATAACAGACAGCTTAAGAGAATGGCTTGGCAGAAGGTCAACAACAGAAATGATAAATGGCTGCCGAGATCGAAAGTTGTAGAGAGACATGATCACCTACGCCACTAGGCCCGGTACTTGATGATGATGAACCTCCACATATCGTCAAATGCAAGTATAAACTGTAGATTGTGAACAAATGTATCTATCTTGAATTCATAATCACCGAACATCCTTCACTAGAAGTAGACCTAATAAATTATCATTAGTTTGACCTCAGCAACACTGTCTAGCCTTGTCATATAGAGTTTGGAATAACAATATTTTGACCATCAACACTGTCTAGCCTGACATGGAGAGTTTGAAATAACAACATTCTGACCATCAACACTGTCTAGCCTGACATAAAGAGTTTGAAATAACAACATTCTGATCATCAACACTGTCTAGCCCTGGCATGTAGAGTTTGGAATAACAACATTTTAACCATCAACACTGTCTAGTCCTGGCATGTAGAGTTTCGAATAACATTCTGATCATCAACACTCTCTAGTCCTGGCATGTAGAGTTTGGAATAACAACATTTTAACCATCAACACTGTCTAGCCCTGGCATGTAGAGTTTGGAATAACAGCATTTTAACCATCAACACTGTCTAGTCCTGGCATGTAGAGTTTGGAATAACAACATTCTGACCATCAACACTATCTAGTCCTGGCATGTAGAGTTTGGAATAACAACATTTTAACCATCAACACTGTCTAGTCCTGGCATGTAGAGTTTCAATAACAACATTTTAACCATCAACACTGTCTAGTCCTGGCATGTAGAGTTTCGAATAACATTCTGATCATCAACACTATCTAGTCCTGACATGTTGAGTTTAGAATAACAACATTCTGACCATCAACACTATCTAGTCCTGGCATGTAGAGTTTGGAATAACAACATTCTGACCATCAACACTGTCTAGCGTGGAGATTTTGCAATAACAACATTCTGATCATCAACACTATCTAGTCCTGGCATGTAGAGTTTGGAATAACAACATGCTACCATCAACAGCAATGTCCCTGTACACAAGACACAAAATATGAGTACTCCCTGTTATGTGTTAGAGTAACCTGACTACAATCTCACTCAAGGCGCTTCACGTGCGTGTCTACCTCTTCTTTTCTTCATTTTCTACATCTCCTGTATTCAATTTTCTATACTCAGAAAATTGCACACAAAATAGAATCGCCTCAACGGTCTATCTTCTCGCGACTTGAATTCAGTGCTGCGCTCTCTGTGCATTTCACATGTTTGAAGGATATGTTTTGGGGTCTTCATGTCTGCCACCAAGTGTATTCATTAATTGTAAAAGAATAATACTTCTTCATCAACCAGTCTAGAAGAAGGGAAACTTCAATCTCAAAATCCTCCACTACCACGTGGACTAGACTCTAGTTAGAATCGAAGGTTATGGGACTACGCCCAGAGTAAAAATACGGATGGAGGAACCCAAAGGCAGTAGATGGGGCTAATCATCTTTCTGGCATCCGCTGCACCTACTTTCAGTTCCGAACGTATAGGTCTCGTCCCTCCTTCGGAAATTCTTGAAACGAAGTTGAGAGGGGGATGGTGTGACTGGGTAAAGAACCAGCTCCATACTATGTGCCCAAACAGAGTAGGCATAGTGAAATGTGGGAGATAGCACCAATGTGTTAAGTAAGAGTTAACTCATGAAAAAGGTGGAAAGCCCTATGGATCAATGGGCCTGACTTATTTATTCTATGGACGAGTGTGTTTGTCAAACATTGGTAGAATCGGCCGCGAGAGAAGCTGATTGACACAAACAAAACCTCCATAGAAATACATATAAATAGCCTCCATTAGACTGTCTGACAAGACGTAAAGGGTCATAGTTTCTTCTTCATCACACAATTCAATTTGTCAACTTTGACAACAATTGCACGTTTTACCAACTAGGGGAAGCAAGTCACTAGTTGTTAAGGAGAATGTTGTAACCAAAATATTCTTAAAGTATTCTCCCTTTAATCAATCAATTATAATCATCACTATCGTTTTACTATTTTAATTAAGAATTTGAAATTAAACAAAGTATTATTGGTTCTTAAATGTTATGTAGCGCCAGACTTAACATATGGATGTGAATCACTGACAATAGGACAACAGACAAGAAAATCACTTGAGTCTGTAGAAATGTGGTTTTACAGAAGAATGTTGAGAATACAATGGACAGGCTAAGAAGAGTCATGAAACGTTCTGAAAGAGGACAAAGTAAAAGAAAAATAAGTTCCAATATTAGGAAATAATCATTTTTTGGCCACATTTTGAGAACAGCTGGAATATATTGCATTAACTGGAAAATTGAAGGACGAAGAGATAGAAGGAAGCAAAGACAAAAGATACCAGACAGCATAAGAGAATGGCTTTGCAGAAGGTGAACAACAGAAATGATAAATAACTATGATAACCCGCAAATAACTCAATAACTCAAATTTGCGTTTGTATATCCACTGTTTACAATGAATTCCTCGATGCTGATTGTTTCTTCACAAATAATACTATGAAGAACTTTTTGATATTCGAGTGGTTAGTAAATGAGGTCCTTTAATAAGTCAGATAGTTAATTATTTTTGAATTTTTTAGGACAACAAATCTTATACTGTTTACGTATTTTGTATTTTTGTATGTTTGTTAATTATGTCCTGTACAAATTATAATTTTCCAAACTATTTCAATAATTCACCCGAAGTGACATGAAAGTATTATCCTTTATTTTTCACTTAATCCGCAACTTAATTCAGAGTTTAGACATTGGTGTTCTTTAGTTTAAAAAAAAAGTATTGATGCCAAAAAGTCAACAACTTAATTGTTAACTCTGGTGTAAAGTATTAGAGTAGTCGTTCCTAAATAATTGTGAATAATGCTCCCTCTGGTAGGAGAAACTCACTGACTTTAATGGGAAAGGTTATTTACTTCTTTTGCGGATTGTGAAGATTAGAGACTCAGTGTTCAGTGCTAGAAATGTTCCGCTAAAGTCTGTTTTATTATCTACAGTGTACGAGATGACTCCAGTCAAATTACTGCGCTCCATTAACTCTTTCCGTACGTTTCGACGCACTGTGCGTCACTCTCAATTTCATTAGTGTGAACCTTCACCAAAGTATATTTTTTTACATGTCTTGTACCATCTTGGTATTGGTGAAATCTACTACCATGTTCAATTATCTAAAAACTCATATATAATATGTTATATGTTAGACAAATATAAATATGTACAATGATTCTTCAAAACATACAAAATTGTGTTTTTGAAATCTCTTCCTATTGATAAAAAGCTTCCGTACAGAAAGAGTTAACAATATTTTCTGGTTCTGCTCTCTCTCATTTTTTTTACTTCTTCTACATTTACCGCCGAATACTTCTCTTTATGTTTGGGGTGGTGGTATTTTTTCTGATTCAGGGTTAGGGGGAAAGGGTGATGGGAGCAGAAATAAAAACACATTTAAAGGAAAGACAATTTAGTCTTAAATACTATTCTTCAATAGATATCCCCAGACAGTAATTCAGTCAACAGTGAGTTAACTATCTTTTTGCTGGGCTAGGATTTGTATTATTTTCAGCCATAATGAGGGTGGTACTTTCGAAATTCCGGGACGCCCCCTTTTCTCCGGATTTTGTCCTGAAATAAACCCTATAGATGTGTAATGCTGTAGTCTATAGCAAGCTACGGTATTTGCGCCAGCCACTTCCATCATTTTAAAGTACCGTGTCCCTCCACTCAGCAACTCGATTCTCTTTGCTAGTTGTACCGCGAGAAAATCGTGCAACGCCTTGAGAGTTCTGGTTCACAGACTCCGACACAACCACAAAACGTTGACAGATGCCTTCGACCGCCACTCTCTTTCATTTTATTTAAACACCGACAAGAGTTGATGAGAGATAAAGTCGAAACGACACGAATTTCGCGTCGTGATGTAATTAGCAAATCTAAGACAAATAACTCTTTCCTAGCAGTATATTATTTCTTTTTGTTTGTTTGTTCCAAATGAATGATGTGGTCAGTATCACGCCATGTTGAGACAGTTTGCCATAGTTACCACTTTCAGAAACCTGAGGAATTTCGATCATGTGGCGACGCTCCAAAAAATTCGTAATATTTGTAAACTGAACGTGAACCCACCAGTCAGTGGACAATAGCACTGACCACTTCGCTGCCGCAGCTTTCATGCCCTAATTGAAAAAAAATTGTTGTTTTGAAGACACCTCACAACCAACAGCCATTTGCGTTTTTGATGTGAGAAGACAGAATTCAAAAATGTGGAGAAGGTCAGAAAAAGAAACGGATTAAAATCCATTCATTCCCCTATAATTTGTTTAAAGCGGGTTAGAATCACATTTAGTTAGAAAAGTGCTGAAATATAAACTCAATATTAAACACCACGTGGAGAGTGCACTGGGGATCCGACCTTTTTCCCCAGTACTGCAGTAAATCTTTAGAACTCCAGGTGTTGGTAACGGTAGTTTGGTAGTTAGCCCAACAGAGTGGATCGTGAGGACGATCTTATGGGCCACTCTGAGGCCAACATCGGGAGGACGATCTTATGGGCCACTCTGAGGCCAACATCAGGAGGACGATCTTATGGGCCACTCTGAGGCCAACATCGGGAGGACGATCTTATGGGCCAAACTGAGGCGAACATCGGGAGGACGATCTTATGGGCCACTCTGAGGCCAACATCGGGAGGACGATCTTATGGGCCACTCTGAGGCCAACATCGGGAGGACGATCTTATGGGCCACTCTGAGGCCAACATCGGGAGGACGATCTTATGGGCCACTCTGAGGCCAACATCGGGAGGACGATCTTATGGGCCACTCTGAGGCCAACATCGGGAGGACGATCTTATGGGCCAAGCTGAGGCCAACATCGGGAGGACGATCTTATGGGCCAAGCTGAGGCCAACATCGGGAGGACGATCTTATGAGCGAAACTGAGGTATGGATCAGTTTATGAAACCCAGGGAACCGTGAACAGAGGGGTAGTTAATGAGCAAAATGACACATGAATTAGTTTGCAAGAAGCCATGGAACAATGAGGACAAGTTTAGGTAGCTATAGCAACATAAGGATCAGTTTTACGATAATAGGAGAGAGGATGGGTGTGTGGAAATAGGAGAGGATGGGTGTGTGGAAATAGGAGAGAGGATGGGTGTATGGAAATAGGAGAGGATGGATGTGTGGAAATATGAGAGGATGGGTGTATGGAAATAGGAGAGAGGATGGGTGTATGGAAATAGGAGAGAGGTTCGGCGTGTGAAAATATGAGAGAGGATGGGTGTATGGAAATAGGAGAGGATGGATGTGTGGAAATATGAGAGATGGTTGTATGGAAATAGGAGGGAGGATGGGTGTATGGAAATAGAAGAGAGGATCGGCGTGTGGAAATAGGAGAGAGGATGGGTGTATGGAAATAGGAGAGGATGGATGTGTGGAAATAGGAGAGGATGGGTGTATAGAAATAGGAGAGGATGGGTGTATTGAAATAGGAGAGGATGGGTGTATGGAAATAGGAGAGAGGATCGGCGTGTGCAAATAGGAGAGAGGATGGGTGTATGGAAATAGGAGAGAGGATCGGCGTGTGAAATAGGAGAGAGGATTGGTGTATGGAAATAGGAGAGAGGATCGGCGTGTGGAAATAGGAGAGAGGATGGGTGTATGGAAATAGGAGAGAGGATTGGCGTGTGGAAATAGGAGAGAGAGAGGGTGGGTTCCTATATGAAATAGGAGAGGATGGGTGTGTGGAAATATGAGAGGATGGGTGTATGGAAATAGGAGAGAGGATCGGCGTGTGGAAATAGGACATAGGATGGGTGTATGGAAAAAGAAGAGGATCGGTGTATGGAAATACGATATTTATGAGCATTCATTTATAAGTGCAAAGAGAAAGAAGATCGTTTGCTACAGTAAATTTACAGAAAAAATGAGAACTTTGAAGATAGGTTTATGAAACTAAAATGTGAGATAGTATTGATTGTTAGATTAATGTTATGAATGTTCCATTAAAATGTGACTCCCAAAATTGGTTAATATGGTCTCTTATGTTTTTAAGTGAATTTAAATAAAATCGTTATTTAATTTAGGTCTACGGCCAATAATCATTTAATATTTTTTGTAGATCTTTAGGATTTTCTGCTAGTAGTACAGTATCAATAGTATGTTATTGATTATCTTTCCATTAATGTTTAGTCCTGGCATCTCTATGATGTTTTTAAAGATTTGCTCAGTGTATAGATTGAACAAGCTTGGTGATAGGATGCATCCTATGTCTTACTCCTCATTTTATATCAATGGGTGTAGAGTTCTCTTTGTTAAATTTTATTTTGTTGGGAGCTGTTTGCTCCCAGTATAAATTACAAATTAGTCGAAATATATAATATATATATATATATATATATATATATATATATATATATATATACATACATATATACACCACTTAGGATATTGGTTTCTGTGGATGGAAAGCGAAGGAAATATTGTGAGGACTGCGTGGTTTCGTAACAAATTGTATGTTGCCTCTAAAGAGGGTCTCACTCGTTCCTAACCTGATATATCATGAATAGTTTTACCACTACACACCCTCCTCGGGTATATACTGAAAGCTTTTCAAGCCCTCTTGTGTGACGTCACAGGCACTGTACACTAACACCCACGAGCAACAACCCGATTGTGTAGGCACTGGTTACAGAACTTTGTAAGCTTCGTAGTAATATTGTTCTTGTAAAATTAGCAATGTTATCAGGTAGTAGTTCCTCTTGGAACTTGAGATTTGAACAAAAACAAAACCAGACGAGTTTACTTAGCGCAGGGAGATCAGAATGATCTGACTAAAATACAAGGTAGTGTGAGATTGAGGAATTCAATTTGACAGTAAGTAACCCACATATTTTGGAGTTGACAGAAGAAAGTACTTGCTGTTATTACTTGGTAAATGTAAGTGAGCTCGGTGTCCAGTCTATTGGCATCTGGTTCAACTGAAGAGCGTCAAGTTGAGATAGAACCCATGCCCACTTTATCACAGGTTAGCAGATCAATCACTACACTGCTCACGTTTCTTTACTTTAAAGACATTTATATAAAAGAAATAAATTGTACTCAACGGGAAAAGTTCAAATATTGAACAAAAGTCGGAGTATTGTTGAACAAAGTGTATTTGAAAAAAAATCTCTCTCTTCTCTCTCTCTCTCTCTCTCTCTCTCTCTCTCTCACACACACACACACACAGACACACACTCACACGAAGAACACTTCATTGACGTAATTCAATGCTCGTTAGTCCGGCACTGCTATCTTTAGCAACTGTACTGATCAGCTTCTTTATGGTACCGTATTTGACCATTTGTGCAAGGTAAAAAGATGAGTGAAAACAACAAAACAAAGGAAAGCACGACAATTAATCTGCAAAAGACGAACATTTTATCTCATAAAGAATGACTGTCCACATAAAAAAAATGCAGGATATAAAAAAGTGGAGCTTATTGTCACCACTTTTTGCAATAACTTAATCAGGTATATGCCTGGCTCGACGTAGGACTCACAATCTGATAACCTAAGAATCATGCCCGGAAGTAATTGCTGTATTGAAAACCTGTATTTTTTTTTTTTTATTATTGTTCAATCGCTGAAGAGGATGGTGTAGTAAGTGTTACTTGTGGTATAATCGCTTAACGATAAGCTTATTAATTATTTCATCATCATTGAGGTGTCGTCTCTACATCGAAGGTTGGCTACCATGGAGCGCCATTCCGTTATGTCTCTTACTTTGAGGATGCAGGTTGTCATATGCTGATTTCTCCATCTTTTGATGTTACACGTCCATATTAGTCTTGGTCTGCCTCTGCCTCTTTTACCTTGCATTTTCCCTTCCAAAATTACTTATAGTAGGCTTCTGTGTCTTTTAACATGTCCCAAAAATCTAATTTGTCTTGTGTTTGGTGGTTTTCTTTTCATTTTAGTTGTTTTAAGACTACGTCGTTTGTTTTCTTTTCTTTCCGCCAAATTCTTCCTGTTCTTCTATAAATCCACATGTCAAAGCTTCAATTTTCTGTTTAGTTTTCTTGTCTAATGTCCTATATCTTCACCATACAGGAATGTTGAGAAGATGTAACATTTTGCTATTTTTAGTTTTAGCCCTGGTGTTATTTGTTTTGATGTTAGTATATTTTTCATGGCATTACAATTACTTTTTGCCATTCCAATTCTTTTGGAATATTATCTTTTCTTATTTCAGTTTTCCATTTTCCATCACTGGTTATAGTATGTCAATGATGGAAAATGTAAAACTGAAATAAAGAAAACAATAGAAATGGCAACAAGTAATTTTAATTCTTTACATTTCTATTTACTTTATGGCATACCACGATTGCGGTAATTCCCTTCTAAAAAAACACACAGAACTTATACAACAATGTTTTAGTATTTTAGTGTGCTGTAAACCTATTACTGCACATAATTGCTGCTAAATCAGAATAATTTTATTTTCATACATTCACCGCCGGGACCGGTTATTATGATCTGTATGTTAGCAATTTTATTTGTATCTCTCAGGACCGCACACATAGAGACTAATTTCATAACAATAGCTCGAATACATTAATTGAATCTCGGAGTGAAACAGACTTTTGTTAAATATTCAGAACTGTTTGTGATTTATAATTATGATCTGTAGCTTCTAAATACATAATTCAAACTACTGTCTGTGACCGGTAACTGCGTTCTGAAGTTTATTATTAAAAATAAAATTGGTGGGTTCTATTCATTTCTGATATTCCTAAAGAGATTATACGACTTACAATTATGTTCTTGGCTGGGAAAAGAGAGCATCACCAAAACCTTATGGGGCACAATTGCATTCAGACGATTATATTTACATTCTGTGATTTATAATTACGTAATGTGATTTTCATTTGAATTCTGAAGTAGATTTGCCAACGTATATAATACAAGTTGTATACGTCAAAAAACCACATAGATCTTGGTCTCTGATTGTATAATTTACGTCCTTGACACCGAGTCAAACAACCCTAGACAAGCTGCGTGTTGACGAGCCCGTAAACGAAGGTTTTCTATGCTGGAAGTCAGTACAGATTCCTTCTCGTTGATTGGCTGAGTAAGGACTCGGAGACTGCTTGACGAACGTATTGGGTGTCTCATGAGTAGATCATGGAGATGTGCGGCTGTGTAATAGGTCGGCCATGTCCCAAATTGTGGCAGTGGATGTGGAAGTGGTGGCGGCGGGAGAGGACACGGTAGTAACGATGAGGACTGTGAAGTTGTCAATGGCGATGAAAGGGACAACGATGACGGTACTAATGTTGATGTGGACAAATTTGTCACGTGTGAGGCTAGAGTGGATGAGACAGGGAAGGTCAAGTGGTGTCCTTGGGAGCTTGAGTCTGAGTTGTGCAGGGTCAAGGCTGTTGTTGAAACCTTCTGCGCCTCTTGAAGATAGCTGGGTGGCTTCGGAAGACTTGAGGACACCGGTAGAAGTGATAGGGGTTCGAGCCAGATATGTGTATGTCCACATCTGAAAATGTTTTAAAAAAAAAATGAGAGGTTAGGTTGAGATAAATCTTCCCTTCCTTTTCGTTCACCTAACAGTAACTCCTCTTCATGCTTCGTTCACCTAACAGTAACTCCTCTTCATCGCGTGTCCCCTAAAGGGCGTTAAATGACTATCTTAACGTTATGTCGTGATCTACATCAGGTTGAGATGGTACACCTTCTGGCTCAATACATCCGATTTCATCATATTCTGAGCCGCGGGTTTGTCTTCCATTCTTAAAATACTACTGTTTTTGACGGAATTGTTAGTTTTTTTTCCCTGAGTTTAGAGTGTTTTATAAGGAAGTTCATTAGCTCTATCTCAGTTATTCTATTGCAAGCAGTCAGCTATGAGTCACTGACTTTCAGCATGTTTTCTTGGTCCCCTTTAAATTGTAAGTGTCGAGAAAAGTAAATACAGCGGCTTAAGCATAAAAAAAATAGAACAAAAATTACATTGTAAGTGAAAATGAAGGCAAAAAAGATAAATAATTGCGTTGCCACTGCACTATGCTACTAACACCCCCATATATAAACGGATGTTGAAAGACACATATGTAAAATAAGACTATGCCAAACGTCACAAATAAGAAATACTGCACTTGAAAAGAGAGTGCTGAAGTGTGATATGAGACATTGTGATAAGCTATAGAGAAAATCCCAATAAATTTTATATTGAAAGTCAAAGAATTTCGACATCTGACCAGAATGAGATCCAATAAACTTATACACGATCATTATCTTATGGAAACATCAGACCAGTATATAAAGCTACTACAAGCCACTAAATAAAGAACACCAAATGAATCTTATCAAGAAGTGATTTGCATACAATTACATACACCTTTTCTGTGCAAGATTTTACGATACAAGTGGTAGAATATATATATACGTCCTTCTTTACCCGCGATAATATTCGCTTGAGGTAACATTGATGACTCAAAACATCGTTTCTATTTGTTTGCAGTTGCTCAGTAAGTAAGAAAACAAGTAAAGAACCCCGTCACGCCAAGTGGCGTATAGGGAATATGGTGTTACTGACCATAGTTTTTACAGACCTTCTTCAGCACAAGAATTTTTAGGGTAATGTGGTCAGCATTACGCCCGTACCACTTTACCTTCTCAGAAAAAAATCCGTTACCCATTAAAGGCTGGATGAACCCGTAAGCCGTCAATCAGGATCGTACCCGACCTCTTGTCCTTTGTAGTCCACTTCACTAACCGCTGAGCTATCGCGGCTCCCGCTCAACATAATCGTATTATCGGCGTTTTCATGTTAATTCCCGAACATCGAGTGTACGCTAACGGCGACTACAAATTCTGTATATTTGTTCTATATGGACTTCCAATACCAGCTCTCTCTTCATTCAATCCTATACCTTCCAATGCTTCTATTACTCTATTTGAACTCTACTACTGGCTTCTCCAGTTTCAAGGAGTCAGTAGTGGGGTGAGACGTACACTCCAACAAGGTATGGTGACAGATTTACAAAAAAGTAACACAAACAAAATACTGAATTTTCAGCCTACATGTGGGCTTCCTCAGAAAACGAGAACACCGATAACAAGCGATGAAACACATGTACTATATATAGGATGGGAGCCGCAATAGCTCAGTGGTTAGTGAACTGGACTACAAAGGACAAGGGATAGGGTTCGATCCCAACCGACGGCTCCGGTTCACCCAGCCTTAAATGGGTACCGGTTTTTTTTTCTGGGAAAGTAAAGCGGCACGGGTTTAATACCGACCACATTACCCATCATATGCATGTGCTGAAGGTCTGTAAAATGTATGGTCACCAACACCATATTCCCTATACGCCACTTGGCGTGACGGGGCACTTTACTTTTTTACTTACATCTAGAATGACAATCATCCTTGTTGTTGTTTGTTCTAGTTTTCTGAAGAAGGCCACGTGTAGGCCGAAACGTCAGTATTTTGTTGTGTTCCTTTTTTTTTGTAAAGCTGTCACCATACTTTGTGTACGTTTCACCTCCACTACTGGCTCCTTGTTACCAGCTTTACCGCAGCACTGTGTATATTTGCCCGGCCCCTTCTCCAGTTTCAGTTTTGGTTTCATTAGTTTAATTTACTTTACATTTATTCAACATCAAAAGCACTCTTCTTTTTATTTTCAATTTTCATCTCAACCCAACAACAACAGGAGACTGGTTGACCGATTAGATTTTTAAAAAGTATTCTTCTCCATAATGCGGTAAAAACGGATTCGGATTACAGTAGGGTCAAATCTGCTTTCCTATGCATGTTGAAGTAAAAACTCTGACACAAATAAATAGTAACGACATCACTTGACAAGCGGACTTTATTCTAGAACTCTACAATACTTACTACACATTCTATCATCAGCATCATGTGCCATCCCGGTTGGCCGAAGTGATCATGTCCTTCAACAATTCTCTGTCCAGACTGCATTGAATCAAGGCTTGCGCTTACTTCTAGTGTGCTACAGCACAAAGATATATAGTATCTTCTCTTTTTCTCTTCTGAGCTATCTCTTTCCCTGTATTTTGCAAGATGTGACCAAATTTTCCTAACTTTTCCTTCTCATATTTCAGAAATAGCAAAAAAAAAAATCATTTAAAGCATCGAAGACAGCTTCAGCTCAGATGCACGAACTCCATAGCACCGACCTTGTACTAGAAATCTCCTTAGTTGCCTCTTATGACATCCCTGGCAGGTTGTAGTGACCTCATTCATTTCTCCCCTCACTGTGGTCAGGACTCGTAAGTTACAATCCATTTCTGCAGAAATTGGTATTAGTGAACTGACCATCCTTAATTAATTGTCACTACCCATATAAGTTGCATTGAATAATTGCAGAATCAAATGACTATTGTTAGAAATATAACAATAATTATTATTTTCATTCGCCAGCTTTCACTTCTGGCGAAGTCTCTCGTGTCTAGGAAGTGAATTTTACGTGTTTCTCTGGAGGCGGTGTACACAGTAGTCCCTCGTCACCTAGGCAGATAACTCCGACTTCGGAGATACTCATACTTTTTTCGTCGATGAGTGACGTTTCAAGCAGGGCCTCGCTGCTGAGATCAGGGGTGGTTGCTGCAGAGAGAAATCACAACTAAAAATCCCAACTGGTGCAGTCGGCATTTGAAATCACACCCTCTCTGTCTACCGACTGGTGTCTTGACTCGAGACCAACTAGTTTCCCAATTATTATTTTACGAGAAATGTAAGGTTTGAAGGTTAATCTTTTAAGACACGTGATATACCTGTAAGACGCGGAGACAAGATCCCGACATCATCAATGTCATGTGATGTTGCAGTAGCGGTGGTCTTAGAGGGTGACTGGTTAGCTCGTGTATTGGTCACTGTCTGTGTCATCTTTGTTGGGCTCATGCTCGCAGCTTTTCTTGGAAGTTCTGGACAAAAAGAAACGATCACATATTGTAGAATTGAAACATTGCTATCGTGCTTAAAGTCCAAGCCTAAAGCCAATCCTGCTACATAATAGGCAATACTATTAAGAATAATAATTACAGTAAATGACAACCAGTGAAACAATGAATTAAAAAGAAATGTTTATATGGTAAAAGAGCAACACAAATTATATGATAGGGCCATTAAATGTGAAACTCATGAAAACAAACAGGCAACTGCAATGAGAACGTACAAAAGACGGTACAAAATGGTGGTAAACGAGTATTTAATGGAACATAAAATTAATTCAATTCTAATTGTATTAGACAGCGCTCTAAACGCTTGAACAAAATAAATAAAACACTAACTGTAGTGTATAGTGCTCTAGCCTGTTGGACAAAGTATGTAATTCTAGCGGTAGTGTATAGTGCTCTAGCCTGTTGGACAAAGTATGTAATTCTAGCGGTAGTGTATAGTGCTCTAGCCTGTTGGACAAAGTATGTAATTCTAGCGGTAGTGTATAGTGCTCTAGCCTGTTGGACAAAGTATGTAATTATAGCGGTAGTGTATAGTGCTCTAGCCTGTTGGACAAAGTATGTAATTCTAGCGGTAGTGTATAGTGCTCTAGCCTGTTGGACAAAGTATGTAATTCTAGCGGTAGTGTATAGTGCTCTAGCCTGTTGGACAAAGTATGTAATTCTAGCGGTAATGTATAGTGCTCTAGCCTGTTGGACAAAGTATGTAATTCTAGCGGTAGTGTATAGTGCTCTAGCCTGTTGGACAAAGTATGTAATTCTAGCGGTAGTGTATAGTGCTCTAGCCTGTTGGACAAAGTATGTAATTCTAGCGGTAGTGTATAGTGCTCTAGCCTGTTGGACAAAGTATGTAATTCTAGCGGTAGTGTATAGTGCTCTAGCCTGTTGGACAAAGTATGTAATTCTAGCGGTAGTGTATAGTGCTCTAGCCTGTTGGACAAAGTATGTAATTCTAGCGGTAGTGTATAGTGCTCTAGCCTGTTGGACAAAGTATGTAATTCTAGCGGTAGTGTATAGTGCTCTAGCCTGTTGGACAAAGTATGTAATTCTAGCGGTAGTGTATAGTGCTCTAGCCTGTTGGACAAAGATATTGATTCTAACTGTAGCGGAAAAACTCTAACCTGCAGGTGATAATCTCAGATTAATATCTTCATGCCCTCGTTTAACTTTATCATTCTCGTCATCAGCCTCGTTGATTGACGTCACTTCGACGTCTGCCGATTCGTCATCTACGACGTGCGTGTCTTCATCGTTATCATCATCACTTTGAGAGCAGGTACTGTCCAGACAAGAATCATCTTTGCTTCCTTCGTCGCAGACATTAATCTCTGTATTCTTGGGACAATTCGAAGTTTCGGATGTGACGCCATCCTGAGATTTTGGTCTCAGTCCTCGCTGCTTCTTCCTGTACTTCGCTCGTCGATTTTTGAACCACACCTGCATTAAAAAAAAATATATATATGAATTCAAAATTAAAGGAAATAAATCAATGATTTCTTTAATGAAAAAAACATTACTGATCACATTCAAATAATGTTAACGTTGAAAATCTGTCACTCTGCCTACATATTTATTTAAACACTTATATAATACTTTTCTTTGTCATATTTTACTCAGTATCTAAATCTATCTTTATTTATACTCGAAAGTACTGCTTCAGCAATTTCATGACCATGTAGTTAGTTATTTATCTTTGCTCTTGCAGCAATCTAAAATTTAAAAAAAGTGAATTAAATAAAAAAAAAAAAAGTCAGGATATATGTTCCTTTACAGAAGTAAATTCAGTTCTCCGTGAAACAAAATTTGTCTTCACAGATGGCTCTGATGAATGAACTTTTAGTACTTTGGAGAAGCTGTGATTGTGATGTAAAGTGATTGTAGCAATCGCCGTTGGTGTCTGAAATCTCAATCAGGACAGAAGGACGACGAAAGAGACGAATTGCACATTTGGAATTGTTAATAGAGTTACTACTTTTAATTTCTTTCTTTCTTGTTTCGTCTTTTTTTTCTTTGTTTTTTTTCTTTGTTTGTTTGTTTCTTTGTTTCTGTCCTTCTTCCTTCCTTTCTTTCTTTCTTTCTTTCGTTCCTTCTTTCTTTCTATCTATCTTACTTTCTTTTTTCTTTCTTTCTTTCATTCATTCTTACTTTCTTTCTTTCTGTCCTACATTTTTTCTTTCTTTCTTTCATTCATTCTTTCTTTTTTCCTTCCTTCCTCCCGCCCTCCATCCTTCCTTCTTTCCTTAATTTCTTCTTTCCTTTCTAAAATTGTTTTTCCATTTTCTATAGTCGTTCTCTCTGCACTATTCCCCGCTCTCTCTATCTCTGTGGTTGTCTTATTCAACATCCTCTCTTTCTCTCTCTCAGTAAATATGTATATATATATATATATATATATATATATATATATATATATATATATATAAATCTCCTCTGACCCTCGTTACATATGACCCTCCTCCATCCCTCTCTCATCCTCAACACTCACTCCAACCCATGTTTACGACCCTCCTCCACCCCTCTCTCATCCTCAACACTCACTCCAACCCATGTTTACGACCCTCCTCCACCCCTCTCTCATCCTCAACACTCACTCCAACCCATGTTTACGACCCTCCTCCATCCCTCTCTCATCCTCAACACTCACTCCAACCCATGTTTACGACCCTCCTCCACCCCTCTCTCATCCTCAACACTCACTCCAACCCATGTTTACGACCCTCCTCCACCCCTCTCTCATCCTCAACACTCACTCCAACCCATGTTTACGACCCTCCTCCACCCCTCTCTCATCCTCAACACTCACTCCAACCCATGTTTACATCCTACTAATGCCCACCAACAAACCTGAATTCTTGCTTCTGGTAGACTAGTCAACATAGCCAATCGTTCCCTCATGACGACATCCGGATAATGGGTTTTTGAGAACGTTTTCTCTAGTGCTGCCAGCTGCTGGTTGGTGAATGCTGTTCGGCTGCGGCGTTGCTTTCTATGAGCCCCATAACGAGAGTCAAAAATAAGATCTGGGGAGAAAGTAGATTCAGTAGATAAGAGCAATCTTCTCGAATAATCCGACTAATAATTATAGACTACTGAAATAAGAAAATATGTAATTGAGACATTGTGTGTAAGCAGCGAGACACTGCAACAGTGTAAATGGTTGATTGCAAGGTCAATGAACTTATTCAAAAGTATGCATTAATTCGTTAAATAGATTAAGATAAAGCAAGCAAGAAGATAATAATTTTTTTATGCAAGGGAATACAGTTGGCTATAGAAAACAAACCCTCTCAGGGTTTCTTGTTGTATAAATTACTGTACAAATAAATCAATATAAATTATACGTTTATATACCAAAGAACAAAACTAACACAAACGTGTAATCAAACGAAAGATATGTTTTCAATCATGATGAGAACATCATGTTTACAGTTTAACTTTTATAGTCACGAAATCGCTACCAGTGTCCAATTTTTAACGACTTTTCCCCGAAAGTTAACAATTAATGCATTGAATGATATAAATATGTATACCTTGCTCATATTGAATTGTCCCTTATTAAGAATATTTTTTAAATATATTCCATCTTGTTGAATCTAAATTACATTTAGGTATTTTAAAAATAAAATTCTGACAGAAATTGCTTTAATGTTCCAACATCTTCTTCTTTCTTTTATCCTGCTATGCTTTTTGCCTGTAGGCATCGCAAGCATAAGTCGATGATGTGTTTTCTATCAAGGACACTTTCTGTGGCTTTATACATAGTGATCTTGTATTGTTTTATTATGTCGCAAATTCCCTCAATCCATCTTCTTCTTAGTCTACCTCTATATCTTAGTTGTTACACGCTCTTGGCGCTGATGCAGAGGGATTCATGAGCATTAAGTTTTCAAACCACTTTAATTTGTGTCTCTCTAACTATTCAAGTACTGGCAGAGTTCCAATGGTGTTTCTGATTTCATCGTTCTTTACATGGACTCTGTGTTTTATTCACAGCCTTTCTGAAGCATATGAACAATGCGCTAAAACTAAAACAACTGAGGGTATTTTTACTGTCTCAACTTATGGCTGTGAATCATTGGAAATTTTGGAGACAACAGTTTTAAAAAATTGGTTAATTCGTAACAAAATTCAACAGAAAAAATCTAAGATATCTTAATTAATTAATTAAAGAGCATTGATGACACATGAAAAGACCTAAGCAGTGAAAAGAAGGGACTTATAAACACCATTTTGCAGGGGAAATTAAAATACAACGGCCACGTTTAAAGACACAATGACGAGAACAATAAAAGGATGGCATGAATCCCACTTAAACTAGAGCAGGGCAGACCAAGAAGATGGTGGTTTCAAGGCATCAACATGACAACAGAGGAAGTGGAAGATATTGCTATAAACAGAGATTCTGTTCGATTTGCTGCGATGACTGTAGTGTTTTGTACAAGACAGAGAACTTGATAATGATGAAGCATAAAACATTACCATGTTTGGAAGTAAGAGGTGTCGTTCGACGGTAATTAATTCGGCGTGCGGGAAGGTACTTATTATCTGTTCAACTGTGACGATTCAAACCATCAGATTGGGATTACATTTTATTTGAAATATTGAAAAGCCAGTCCAGCAAGATAGAGTTTTGTTTGTCAGAACGCTGACATAATAGTATATTGTAATCAAATAAAAACAAGGAATCGACAACTGGCATTTGGGGAAAAATATGCTACTCGTTTGACTATGAGTTGACTCGTTTGAGTTTTGCTAAAACTACTCGTTTGGCTAAAACTACAGTTTGACTATGAGTTTTGCTAAAACTACTCGTTTGACTGAGTTTTACTAAAACTACTCGTTTGGCTATGAGTTTGTCTAAAACTACACGTTTGGCTATAATTTTGACTAAAACTACACGTTTGGCTTTGAGGTTGTCAAAAACTACTCGTATGGCTATGAGTTTAACCAAAACTACTCGTTTGGCTATGAGTTTGGCTAAAACTACTCGCTTGGCTATGAGTTTGATGGAGTAAATTGACTCTCTACCCTATCTGGTGGTTCAAGTTCGATATTGTTCAAGCTATCCATTATTTTCTTGTGTGGGTGTTAACATTTTTCTGAATCCTAATATCAAATACATGAGCATCTATATCTATTGACTGTATTACATTGTCTAGGTCTTTTATTTCACCAAACATCTCTATACAATTATTTAACATTTATGAAGTAACTCAAATGAAACCAAATAAAAACGTCTGCATCATTTAACCCTTCTTTTGTTCATTCCTCAAAAACAGCTCTTTCCAATTGTCTATGAAAGCATCTTCCTTGAGTTAGCAAGTTAAAAAGGTCCTTGGTTTTATAGACAAAGTCTCTAAATCCACGACACTCCTAAAAGTGTTACTCGTAAATTAGAAGATTGTTTGATTAAAATACCGACACTGTTTCTGAGTAAACTAACCTGATTGTATGATATCACTAAATCTTGATCAGATCTTTCTGCTTTCAGTAAAGATAACGTACCTGGATACTGTCCGAATAGAAAAGGTGTGGCTAAATGTAGCGCATGGGGGGATGGAGGTATTCCAAAGTAAGGATGCGGTGTCTGGAACTGCAGACCAAACGCGCTGTATCCCTGCATGCTATGGAGGTAGTACATAGTTAAGACAAGCAATCAAACAACACAAATTGTTTTGCATGAGATACTGGAGATGAAGAAATGAAAATACTACAGTGGTGTTATATTAATGTAGATGACATAAACAATATAATGAAATGAAAATACTACAGTGGTGTTATATTAATGCAGATGACACAAACAATATAATGAAATGAAAATACTACAGTGGTGTTATATTAATGCAGATGACATAAACAATATAATGAAATGAAAATACTACAGTGGTGTTATATTAATGCAGATGACATAAACAATATAATGAAATGCAACCGTACATTATTATTATTACTCTAAGGATATGAGCAACAGGAGGTAAATACAATACTATAGCAAAGTGAAAAATTTGACGAAAATATGAGAATTAGTTGACAATAAAAACATAATTTAATGTAATGAAAGTCGTAGGAGATGGATAATTGAGTAGCATAAGTAATGTCATTGGAGTTACTACCGTGTATCAGAGAAAATGATGATGGTACATAAGTAATGTCATTGGAGTTACTACCGTGTATCAGAGAAAATGATGATGGTACATAAGTAATGTCATTGGAGTTACTACCGTGTATCAGAGAAAATGATGATGGTACATAAGTAATGTCATCGGAGTTACTACCGTGTATCAGAGAAAATGATGATGGTACATAAGTAATGTCATCGGAGTTACTACCGTAAATCAGAGAAAATGATGATGGCACATAAGTAATGTCATCGGAGTTAATACCGTAAATCAGAGAAAATGATGATGGCACATAAGTAATGTCATCGGAGTTAATACCGTAAATCAGAGAAAATGATGATGGCACATAAGTAATGTCGGAGTTAATACCGTAAATCAGAGAAAATGATGATGGCACATAAGTAATGTCATCGGAGTTAATACCGTAAATCAGAGAAAATGATGATGGCACATAAGTAATGTCATCGGAGTTACTACCGTAAATCAGAGAAAATGATGATGGTACATAAGTAATGTCATCGGAGTTAATGCAGAGTGTCACATAAAATAATGATGGTTAATACGTAATGTCAAGTGTACAGGAATGTTCATGCTTTGTTAGGAAAGTGTTAAAGTGAAAGAATGAAACACTGTGAGAGAAAAATATATGGCGAGAGTTAGGGAAGGGACAAACAATTAGATAAAAAGTGCAATGTGTTTAAACAGAACAATGCTAGCACATAATGCATTACTAAAACTGGTTTAATAACAAAATAAAACACAGAATTATTACATCTCATGTATGGGTCTCGCCATGAACTGTTACCTTCATCCTCTAACTTATTTAGTTCTCGGAGATCACAAAACTGACACTGGTTAAAACACTCCCAAAGAAAATAAATAATTTAGCGTCAAAACGTTAACTACATGAAGTTTCTTGAATGCCTGATGGAGTTTATAAGCTGAATAATAAAATTCGAGATCGAAGTGTTATGATTAACTGAGACCGAATAGACGAAACTAAGAAAATTAAAACAGCTATTGAAAAATAGAGCTCCACTCTAGAAGTTACGATGCAACAAAGCAGTTGAAGTTATTGTATTTGATGAAAGAGAACAATTATTAATAGAGAAAAAAAAATACAAGATCAGGATTAAGAAGAAGATTCACGAACAAGAACCATAAACACAATTGTCTACATTAACAAATGAGAATGACGAGAGACATGTGGTGTGCACTGTGTTCATGAACTGCACACACAAATTGCTCACATAGTCATACTTAAAAAAAAAAGAAGCAAAGAGCCTCATTCACGACATGTGGTTTACAGGGATTATGTTGTTAGTGCCCACTATTTTTTTTAAGACCTTTGACACATTATTTTTGCGGTAATTTGTTTGTATAATGCCCGTGGCGCTTTACTTTAAAAGGAATCAAGATCGCTACCAATTTAGGAAGGGTGAACCTGGAAGCCGTCGATCAACAGTCGTCGGATCAGGATCGAACCTGTCGATCAGGATCGACCCCGACCTCGTTTCCTTAGTAGTCCAGTTCACAAATCATTAACCTATCGCGGACACTGTAGTCATAGTAAAGAGGGACTGAGGCTTAATAGTGGGATAAAATAACGGACTAATAATGCACCTATGATATTCAAACAGTTGCATATATGATATATACAAACAGTTGTACTTATGATATATACATAACAGTACATTTGGATGTGTCATCTTTAAAAAATCATAAATGTATAATCTGCCATAGAAATTGTCAAATTGGTGAAATATCACAAAATTAGATATGCCATTGAAAGCCTGATGACATTTGGAGACATTACTGCAAGATTACACTGAGTAGAGACTATCAGGATCACATTTAGTACAGACTATCAAGATTACACTGAGTAGAGACTATCAAGATCACATTTAGTACAGACTATCAAGATTACACTGAGTAGAGACTATCAAGATCACATTTAGTACAGACTAGCAAGAAAACATTCTAAAAGAACATTAATGCAAAAATAAAAACATGATAAGATCAGTGTGAAACATTAAACAAAGTTTATATAGAAACAACCATTAATTTGTACAAAAAGTTTAAAGCAACTAGTAGCACAAATTAAATTACAGCCCCATAGAAATCATAAATGATGAAAACAGTAGAGGGGAAACAAGTGAATTCAGACTAGTAGGTGGAGACTTAACCAACTTCTTAACATCCTCAACAGCAAAAGACGAAGTTATTACATCAAAACTAGCATTGTAGGACTAGAAAAGGGTATTTTTAAATCCTAAATTAAAAGGCAATAGAACAATCTAGTCATTTATCCTGATGAAAAACTTTCCGAATGAATGAATGCTTCAGGTGAGGTTGGAATGGACTGGCTATAATTACCGCCGGATTAAGACCCTTAGAAGCCCTAAGCATTTAAACAATGTTGATGTCCCCACCCCGCGCCCCATATATATGTAATTCAAAATATAAACAACAATAATGAACCATAACAAAACGCTTCTTCATCGAAATTAAACAAAACTTATTGTAATAAAAAAGTAAAGAGCTCGCGTCAACCAAGTGGCGTATAGGGAATATGGTGTTAGTGACCGTAAATTTTACAGACTTTCAGCACATGATTGTTATTATTGTTATTGGCTATGGAAGGCCTCGGTCTCACAGCAAACGAATTCAGCACATGATTTTTGGGCTAATGTGGTCGGTATTACGCCCGTGTCGCTTTACTTTTGCAGAAAGAATCCGGTACCCATTTAAGGCTGGGTGAACCCGAAAGCCGTCGGTTGGGATCGAACCCTATCCCTTGTCCTTTGTGGTTCAGTTCACTAACCACTGAGCTATTGCGGCTCTCAAAACTTATAGTAAGATGGATAATAATGTTTATTTCTGTATACTTCCACTTTATTTATATTTGAACAGTTTTCTCCTACTTATTTAAATGCACAGTCTTTGATCAGACCCTCAAAACTAATTATATGTCACACATCTGCTTCTACAGTTAATGGAGGTATAGAATCCAGCCTGCCTTGTTGCTTTTATTTACGCCGGTTTTGTTTTTCTTTTGTTTTCAAGACCCTTAGTGGAGGCCTGCACTCACTGAGTGCTCTTGTTTTTGTTTATATATCTGTTTGTAAGTTTTTTTAATTTAATGTGAGCCCCCCCCCGCCCCTCCGTGGTGCCCCCTTCCCTTTATGCTTTAAGCACGTGCTTATCTTGCTTAGTAGTTAATTCACTTCCGGCTGTAGCGCATATACAACTTAGTGTGGACCAGCATAGACACATCCCAGGTGTGGAATAATGAAGTTACTGCTCCCATTTGGAAGGAAAAGAAAACAGCAAAAGGAAATGTACACAATATGGAGACATATTGATTTTAAGCCAAACTTGGAAAATATTTGGTTAAATCCTGGAGAAAATGATACTAATAATTGAATCCCACTTGTGTGGAGGAACTCTAATGAGATTTTGTAAACAAAAGAAGAAAATGTATAAACATGAGTTGCACATAAGCTATTTTTGGCATTAGACAGCTCACTGTGAAATATATTAAGTGTAACGAAGAACTGCGTGTAACATTTGTAGAGCAGGAAAAGCATTCAACATGAGTAGATAGAAAATGACTATGATATTTACTACGATATTAAAACATTATAGATCAAAAAATGTGTGGCAGCCTTTCTAAAAAAAACAGTCAATACAAAGAGAAATAATGTCGGCAACGCAAGTTTTCAGCCCTGCCCTATCCGGGAGATAGGGTCTCAGGAAAATACTGATATAAAATGTTTTTATGAATTGTACTCATAATCCTATACTATAGTCATGAGTACACATGTATGAAGACCCAGAGAGATACTGAGAAGAACATTGATGAGAGAGGCAAAGTAGCAGTAATCGACTCCCTCAATGAGATAGAGCTGCTTGCACCGAACATAGAAAATTGGCGAGAGTTGATAAAATATCTTTAAAAGAATTGAAAACTGCTAGAACAAAAAATTCAGATAAGAGAGGGAGTATCTTGGTCTACGCCATATGGGCCGACTACGGCTCGAAAGGTCAATAGATAGATAGACACATGCATGAAAGACATCGATAATAATAGCAACATTTTGGGGTTGCTTAGTTGGTCGTGTGCTCTAGCAAATGTTTCTCGTGGCCAGGCGCTGTGTCAAGAAGCATAAGTTTGATCCTGATTTGCGCTTTCTATTGTTCTTTGTTTTTTTTCTGTTGATTATTTGTGAATTTTTCCCTGGTGTTGTAAACATACCTCTTCCCCTGAAGTGATTCTCAGAAGCGTTTAACGTTAGATCAAGAGTACGACAGGGACCTGTACTTCCACCCATCATAAACATAGGCCGCGCATGTAAAACAGCCAACAATAGTGAAGATACCTACCTCACTGAGCTTCTTCTAGCAGACGATCAAACACTAATAGCAGCAATGACAAAACTAATTAAAATAACATTTAAATTGTCCAAACAACGTGTGCAAGGACCACAATATGAAAATTAGCATAGCCAGGACATATGTCATAACTGTATCAAGAGAAGATTAAAGCAAACGACAAACGTGACCAAAAAAAAATGCTACAAAGTAAACCAATTGAATCCAATATTGCTAATAATAATAGTAGCCGTAATAGTAAAAATAATAGATTTCATCAACATAAAGAACGAACAATGAAACACTTTTAGAGTTACGAAGAATAAAAATGAAATTTTGGAACACGCCTGAATGAAAAGACCCATATACAGGGAGTACAAAGGCAAATTAATGGAAAGGAAATGTAAGTCTCCAAGAATAAAAATAGAAATGGAGCCAATAGCAAGCCGACCTAATAACAATTAGGAATCGAAAGAGGAGTACGTACAATAACAGAATAGAACAAGAATACAAGTGAATAGATCACTTTACAGAAACACTTAGCAAGAAATCACCACAAATTTTGCCATATATTCTTTATATCGATACAACTTTCTATAAATGCAGACATTTCATAGAAGAAATAAGCCATCTGAGATTTGGCATAAATAATATTTAGTAATGATGACCGAAATAATTTTTTCAAAGCAGATTACAGCTGAAATTTTGGAATAATTGTTGTTCCCACGAAACTATTAATTAGAATTAGCAAACTGGAAACAGCAAACAAGACACTGTAACTTAATTTTAAAAATAATGTCGGCATGACAAAGAAGATGAAAGTATCAAGTTACTGTTAATCAAACTTAAAAGCTTGTTACTGTCTCTGCCAGCCGACCCCTCAATTAGGTACCAACTGAACTACTCTCTCCTCCCTTCAGGGAGTCGCGATAGCTCAGTGGTTAGTGAACTGGACTACAAAGGACAAGAGGTAGGGTTCGATTCCAAACGACGACTTCCGGGTTTACCCAGCCTTAAATGGGTACCGGATTTTTTTCTGGGAGAGTAAAGCGGCACGGGCGTAATACCGACTACATTAGCCCAACAATCATGTGCTGAAGGTCTGTAAAATTTATGGTCAATAACACCATATTCCCTAAATGCCACTTCACGTGACGGAGGCACTTTACATTTTTACTATTCTCTCCTCACTTTACCTTTCCCGAAGATAAATTTTGCAAGAACAAAAGTTAAATACAGTACATATGCCAAAGAAAGAGCAACTTATTACACTAACTGATGGCTGATATCCAAAATGTCTTCGTATAAAACTGGAAGAAAAGTACAAACAGTTAAGTAACGTGTCCTGTTTACTTTATTATTACATTGGTTTATTATTGATTGTATCGATTTGTAATTAATTATTTATGATTCGCACGAAAGTAAACAGTAAAACTATACATGCTACTGGACTGGATTATACGTGGGTAAACAAGCTTGTGAAGGCATACAGTGAGAAATAATAGAAGCGGAGATCGGAACAGAATCTCACAGTTAGAGAGCCAACATAAACTGAGAGCCAACAAAAGAAATTGTTTTAAGGGAAAGTGCTGCCTGAAGTCAAATCAAGCCAGAAGTACTAAATAATACAACATGTGCATATTTATGGGCACAAAATAAATGCATTAATCTGAAACTTTGAACTTGCCAAAGATTACGGCATATCTCTGCTGTCAGTGTAAAATACCAGAAATGGATTCAGAAGCAAATTTTTAAAAATAGAAGAGAAAAGTAGAGATCGATGTGAACAAAATAGCTCCATGAAAATAGGCATTTACACTTTAAACTTTGACAATGTCAGTATTATAACATTTGTTAAGAGTATGCTCTACTACATATTTATTCTTTAAGAAAGTTATACATTTGGAAGTTAAAGTTTAATTTCGAGAATGCAAACAAATGACCCCAACAAAACCAGACTAGAGTTGATTGTTTAGATTCTAGCAGAAGAGAACAAGGACAGACTAAGGGATGACTAAATTGTGGCTGGGAATTCATTTACCCCCCCCCCCCCCCCCCAAAAAAAATAGAGAAAAAAAAACGTCCGTATGAATTTGACAAGACTTGCTTGAACAAAACAAATCGATCAATGAACCAATCGATAATCTATCAATCAAACAGTACCGTTATGCATGAAACTTGAACGATTTATGCTCATCCACCTCTATCTCTCTCTCTCTCTCTCTCTCTCTGTCTACTGGAAGTTCTGATAATGCCTACTGGTTGCTGTTAATTGTGTCACCTAGCAAATTAGACCAGATGTTCCCTTCTTCGTTTTTTTTTTTTTCTATTTGCACTTGTGTTTCCCCTAGACGGTAAATTGCATCAACTCCTCGCAACATGTCCACAGAACCCAGACTGCCATCTCCTATGTTAAACTATTCCATGTGTACACATATTGAGTATAAGCATTTCTTAAACTAGTAAAACAAATCGCTTTACAGACTAACCATTTCCTTTTTTCTAACCAGATTAATTAGCAAAACAAACGTTAAGTTCATTGTTCAGCCTGCACTGGTTTTCATGTTCAGATTCAAGATAGTAACAAGTTCAGAGTTAATGCACCAGTCAACATCATCATGTGCCATATCGGTTGGTGCAGGCCATCACGTCACTCCACAACTCTCTGTCCATAGTGCATCGTATCAGTTCTGTTGTTGACTGTTTTACTTGCCATGACACCAAGCTATTTAGTATCTTCTCTTTTTGTCGACCGCGATCTCTCTTACACTGTTGTTTGCCAGTTGTAACCAAATGTTCCAAATTTCCTCCTTTCATGATGTGCCCGAAAAATGTCTTTCTGATGATTTTAGGATCTCACTTTTTATGTTGGTGTTTTTAGCTGTCCAGGGAACTCACAACATTCAACATTTAATTTGTTTGTTTACTATCAGTGATTCACTTCTATATGTCAGAATCGACTCTATGTGGCAGCGATGAACTTAATCATCTTAATAAACAATGGAAAGTCTACAGTTAACATCATCAATGGAGACTTCAAAGGCAGTAATGGAAATACTATAAGCTAACAATTTTGTGAGCTAGTTAGTCTTACAAATGTTACACATGCCTTTCAGTTGCTCCCACTCAAGATGTGTTCTTCCATATACCAATATAATCATATGTTGGATTATCTTTTTCTTTACTATGTTCAGGTACATGTTGTATAAGTACTTATTAGTATTTATAATTCAAACATAGAAGTAGTGGTTTTATGTAAAATTGAATCATATAAGTAGTGTTTGTACGTATAATTCAAACATATAAGTAGTGGTTTTATGTATAATTGAATCATATAAGTAGTGGTTATATGTATAATTTTTTCAAACATATAAGTAGTGGTTTTATGTATAATTGAATCATATAAGTAGTGTTTGTACGTATAATTCAAACATATAAGTAGTGGTTTTATGTATAATTCAAACATATGTAGTGGTTTTATGTATAGTTCAAACATATAAGAAGTGGTTTTATGTTTTGTTAAAACATATAAGTAGTGGTTTTATGTATAATTCAAACATATAAGTAGTTTTTTATGTATAATTCAAACATATAAGTAGTGGTTTTATGTATAATTCAATCCTTTAATCAGTGGTTTTATGTATAATTCAAACATTTAAGCACTGATTTTATGTATAATTCAAACATATAAATAGTGGTTTTATGTATAATTCAAACATATAAGTAGTGGTTTTATGTATAATTCAAACATATAAGTAGTGGTTTTATGTATAATTCAAACATATAAGTAGTGGTTTTATGTATAATTCAAACATTTAAGCAGTATTTTTATGTATAATTCAAACATATAAGTAGTGGTTTTATGTATAATTCAAACATATAAGTAGTGGTTTTATATATAATTCAAACATATAAGTATGACTAAGTGAACATTTTGTTTAACGAAACTAGTCGTTTAATTAAAAATCTTCAGACAAAATAACATAACAAATTTTTTAAGAGAAGAGCGAAGTAATAATTGGCGACTGAAAGTATCTCTTACATTAAATGTAACTTTCTGCGTATTTTCCATAGAATGTGTGAATAAATATGAAATTGAGTGGGGCGCTCAATTACAATTAGACTAAGGAAGAGAGAGAGAGAGGCAGGAAATTTTGATTTGAAAGAGTGAATAAGAAAGGCAAAAGCAATCTGATATAATTAACTTTATCGTCAGTTCCCTCAACAAGACACTTGACACGTTGAATAATTTATTAAAAAACACACACACATTTTATTATGTGTTTGTGGATTTACACATATGTCGTTCTAACTATTAGCTAAATGAGCCATTCGATAAGCTACTCGCACAACAATGAGTGTTAGTGACTACCAAAGATAGATAACTATCTACTTCCATTCCGACCGTCTAAAAATACAAAAATAGTTTCATATACAAATACAGAAGTTCAATCCATGAGATACTCGTACGGATCTATATCTATTGTCTTGAATACACAGCACAGCAGGCAAGTGGTGGAGATACTCAAATAATGTAGTAGATTGGGGAAACAAATAGTATTCAAGACTTTAGATCGCGATTGATTTAGTGATGTTCATTTAACAATCGTCATTTGAAATTGTGCACAAAAAATGATGAAGCTACAGTCTGGATTTCACAAAAAGAGAGATACTAAATCGATAAACTGAAATAGGATGATCGACAAACTGAAATAGAATGATCGACAAACTCAAATATGATTATCGACAAACTGAAATAGGATGATCGACAAACTGAAATACTATGATCGACAAATTGAAATAGGATGATCGACAAACTGAAATAGGATGATCAACAAACTCAAATATGATGATCGACAAACTGAAATACGATGATCGACAAACTGAAATACGATGATCGACAAACTGAAATAGGATGATCGAAACACTGAAATAGGATGATCGACACACTGAAATAGGATGATCGACAAACTCAAATAGAATGATCGACAAACTGAAATAGAATGATCGACAAACTGAAATAGGATGATCGACAAACTCAAACAGGATGATCGACAAACTCAAACAGGATGATCGACAAGCTCAATAGGATGATCACAAACAATGCAGTGTCGCTTCAATTGCCCCAATTACTACAACTTTAAACTGAAAAAAAAACCAATCATTGATAACTCGGACATATCTGTCATCATACTGTTATCAATGTTAAACTTGGTTGTTATCCGAATAGCAAAAATCTCGGCACGTTAAATATGATGCTTGGGAAAATCAGTTACTGCTGCAATTAAAAACAGATGGGAGAAGTTGACATCGGAACCCCAAGTGCCACGCCCTTGCCACAAACACTCAGGAAAATAGAAAATAATGTAATTCGGCCATTTCATCAAAAGGAAACATGGTAGGCTGCAGTCACACTTCTTCAACAGCCCAATAGATGACTTCAAGACTCCAGTCTAATGTACAGTCACTATTACTGCTGCTATACGGGCTATATATAGTGCTGATATAAGGTGCCAACAGCATTGGTCTAGGAAGAAATCGTGTAATTCCCCACCCAGTTTCACATCATTTGTACATTGCATATGTGTGTACAAACATGAATCTGCAGGATCTGTACGCATGCAATGGGTAGAGTCGTTGCAGATATCCAAAATAAGTCCGGTCACTTTTGTCTATGTCCCTGGATATGCGGGAGTACGGGGAAATGAAAGGGCGGACAGGTTGGCTAGCTGCGCTGTCGTTGAGGACGGGCAACCAATGGATCGGGCGGACATCATCAATGCCCTCCGAGATGTGGGAAGAGCACATGACTTCGACAAACACAGATCCACGTGACTTCTTCGGATGATGGAAATGGGAGTTAAGTTGGGCACAGCCAGAAATGAGACACTTAGTGGCCGTGTAAGAAAACTTATCAACCAACATAGAACTGGAGTCGTCAGTTGCTGGACCCTGAGGGAATTGCTGAGGAGGGGATCTGAGCACCTATGGACATGTTCGGAGTGCAATGATGATGACCCGCAAATAACTCAATCAGCAGGAGTTTGGAAACAGTATGATTGGACTGAGTTTTGTGTATAATCAGAGAGCTACTAAACGTCTACCACCACAAGTACTCCTCACCTGCTGCTTAGAGGAGCATACTAAATTGTTGTGACCACATTCTGCAGTTACCAAACAAATAGAAGAACAGTAAATACAGCGGCTTGATGTCTCTGTATATTATTGTAAAAGACCAATAGTAGCACATGATTTGTGTTCAGGGAGAGAGGAAACTAAGACTGTGAGGGATATAGGAAAGCAAGGCTGCGAGGGATAGAGGAATCCAAGGCTGTGAGTGATGGAGAAAACCAAGGATGTGAGGGATAGAGAAAACCAAGGATGTGAGGGATAGAGAAAACCAAGGATGTGAGGGATAGAGAAAACCAGGGATGTGAGGGATAGAGAAAACCAAGGATGTGAGGGATAGAGAAAACCAAAGCTGTGAGGGATAGAGAAAACCAAGGATGTTAAGGATAGAGAAAACCAAGGCTGTGATGGATAGAGGAAAACAAAGCTGTGAGGGATAGAGAAAACCAAGGATGTGAAGGATAGAGAAAACCAAGGATGTGAAGGATAGAGAAAACCAAGGCTGTGAGGGATAGAGGAAAACAAAGCTGTGAGGGATAGAGGAAAACAAGGTTGTGAGGGATAGAGAACACCAACGCTGTCAGGGATAGAGAAACCAAGGATGTGAAGGATAGAGAAAACCAAGGCTGTGATGGATAGAGGGAAACCAAGCTTTTAGGGATAGAGGAAAACAAGGCTGTGATGGATAGAGAAAACCAAGGATGTGAAGGATAAAGAAAACAAAGACTGTGAGGGATAGAGAAAACCAAAGATGTGAAGGATAGAGAAAACCAAGGCTGTGAGGGATAGAGAAAACCAAAGATGTGAAGGATAGAGAAAACCTATGCTGTGAGGGATAGAGAAAACCAATGCTGTGGGGGATACAGGAAAACAAGGCTGTGAGGGATAGAGGAAAACAAGGCTGTGAGGTATAGAGAAAACCAAGGCTGTGAGGGATAGAGGAAAACAAGGCTGTGAGGGACAGAGGAAAACCAAGGCTGTGAGGGATAGAGAAAACCAAGGCTGTGAGGGATAGAGAAAACCAAGGATGTGAGGGATAGAGAAAACCAAGGATGTGAGGGGTAGAGAAAACCAAGGATGTGAGGGATAGAGAAAACCAAAGATATGAGGGATAGAGGAAAACAAATGCTGTGAGGTATAGAGGAAACCAAGTCTGTGAGGGATAGAGGAAACCAAAGCTGTGAGGGATAGAGAAAACCAAGGATGTGAGGGATAGAGAAAACCAAGGATGTGAGGGGTAGAGAAACCAAGGATGTGAGGGATAGAGAAAACCAAGGATGTGAGGGATAGAGAAAACCAAGGATGTGAGGGATAGAGAAAACCAAGGATGTGAGGGGTAGAGAAAACCAAGGATGTGAGGGGTAGAGAAAACCAAGGATGTGAGGTATAGAGAAAACTAAGGCTTTGAGGGATAGGGGAAACCAAGGCTGTGAGGGATAGATAATATAACAGAAATCTTTCAAAAGCACGGACATTTGTCTCAGGAGAGAGAACTACAGCTCTCGACTGCTCACAAAGTTTGTTGGTAAGATAATTAATGTAAAGCAATAGCTATGACATTTAGAGATTGAGTTCAGGTTTATATTCACCAAATAATTATTCATGAACTTAATTCACTTGAACATGAAATCATATTGTTAACCTCAAATACAAATCTCGATTGTTTCAACGTCAGAGTGTGAGTTTCGTTGACTTATTACTTTTCAGCGATAAAAAGTTCAATGCCAAAAGCGTTTTATACAGTCAATATATTTATTGTATACTTTGTTATAATGCATTAAAATGCGAGGCCAGTCAAACATAAAATATAAATGTGCTGATAAGAATCAAACACCTGTTGAGACAACTGAAAGCTTATGACTTCTCTTGTTTCTGTTGTTTCGTGTTTCACTGGTGACAAAATGATAATTACTTATGTGTGCGCCCACTACATCTAAAATGTTTTATTTTAAATATGCAACAATTATATTACACTAAACTGGCTATAGTAATTTGCTAGTATCAATAATTATCAAATGCCACACTTACACAAAACAGACGAGCAGTGGATAGCAAAATCTGGTTCTTTCCCTTCCTCAATCAAATGCGTGAAAGCTTTGTTCCTGCAAAGAGCTGCACCTTCTACAACCTCGTGTTAAGTCTCCAGTTAAAGACCGAAACTTAGTAGTCCGTCAAGCCACAGCTATGAACCTTTATCATTTTCAAATTGAACAATTTTATTTTCACATGTCTCCTCGGCTATTTGTTTGAAGTCACGTGACAAATCGTCGACCAATGAAAACTCACAAATGACTGAAGTTGATAGAAACTCGCACATCATTTAAGAGTCCGTCACACACCGCCATGGCCACAAGCCCCGCCCACTGAAATCGCTGGTATCAGAGGACACGTACTACTCTCGGTTGAAGCAGATTTGTGTATAAAGACCATGTTTCTTGTAAGCTAGAAATTACTACTTGAATCTTTGTTTAGAAAGTTGGATTCATTTGTTTTCATCATAGATTAAGCTGGTAGCCTCTTCTGTACTTAAAAAAGAGTCAATCTTTTCAATTGTATTTTTCAGCGGTTATCAAGAATAAATATGATATTTTTGCCGAGCTATTATTTATTTCCCACTAATTCTGAATTGCTCAATTAATTAATTAAACCAAAAAAAAAATCATGCTCCCTTAAAATATCTTCTTTTTTTAAATTTATTGTCATCAAAAGATCATTTGTTTTGTAATATTCATTTTTCAAAAATGTGTTTTATTTGTTATTTTACATGTCTATGTATGTGAAATCAGTATCTATGAAAGACCAATGTTTTTAAGCAGTTGACAAAAGTAAGAGAATGCAGAGACAAGATAAAAAGAATTGTGTGGATTGACCTACTGACAGATTTAGTTTATGAAATAACCTGACTAGTGTATTCCTACCAACATATAATGAGAAAAAGACAGAGAGATTGCACACTAAACAGAATAAATTAACATAATCGTTAGAGAGAAATTAAGATTATGAAATAACTTGACTAGGGTATTCCTACCAACATATATTGGGAAAAAGACAGAGTGATTGCACACTAGACATAATTAATTAACATAAACGTTAGAGAGAACTTAGCATGAATTAAACCACTATAGAGGACTAGGTGCTTGCAGCAGAGACTACATTCATGACCGAGGAGAAGAGCAGTTATGCTTTATGAAAGGAGCCAATGCTAGAGTGTAACGTACACTCCTACTAGGCATGCTGACAGCTTTACAAAATAAAGGAATACAGCAAAATACCGACGTTTCGGCCTACACACGGCGTTATTCAGAAAACGAGATCAACACAAACGGGCAACGGAATAAAGAGAAAACTCTAATACATCTAGAATGAGCGTACAAAGTAAATCAAGGAGTAACAAAACGAGTGATAAGAAATGCAATGATAAAATAAGATGGAGATGTGCTACATATAACGAGAATAAAAATGGATAACATTTAAAAAAATTATACGCTAAAAAATATTTTTTAATATATTGTAGGCTACATCCTACCATTTGCACCTTGCTACCAGCTTTACTGCAGCACTGCAATTATTTGCATGTTCCCCACTTTATGAAAGAACTGGCAACGATATCGACAAAAAGATCAATATTGCTGGAATGATTCTTACTATTGCATATATAGCTCTTATATTATATGATATAGCTCTGCTCCAATGACGGGCGCAAAAAAAAAATACTAGCAAAATTACAGGAAATATGGAAGCCGTGAACTTTCAGTGTTTTTTTTGGTGTGTTTAAATTATCGAAATATATTGCGCCCCCACCCCGCCACGGAAAAAAAAGAAGTGAAAAAGGAATTAGGTTGCAGATAGGATTAGTTTAATTGTAATTGAGTTTAGCTGACAGACTCAGATCTCCATTGCTCAAGAGACACTTCATAGACCTCACATAATCATCATGTGCCATACTGGTTGGCGTAGGCGACCATGTCCCTTCCACAATCTTTGATGGGGGAGCAGAAGAGCCTGCGACCTACGGCCGCAATAGCAGCACCATCAGCTGACCAAGACCTAGCAGATCTACCTCCTCGTGGTCTCCCCTAGTAACAGTCTGCGTCAAACCAGACTGGCTAACAGAACATCGCCGTGTTCCCTGTAGTGGTGGCTGTTACTGATATAGAAGACACAGTATTGCAGTACCTCTGGGCTGGACTAGTAGTTTCCCAGCATTTCCTGGGACAGACGAATTCCAACTTCTCCAGTAAGAGTCCGGAATGTCAAGAAAGCCATTACGACCCGCCACATCATATGAGTCAAAGGGCAAACTGCCCGCATCAACTCGTGGCAATCCGTTAACAACAACAACAATCTTCTATCTACAGTGCATCGTATCAGTTCTGTTGTTGACTGTTTGCCATGCCATAACACCAAGTTATCTAGTATTTTCTCTCTTTGTCGTCCGCGATCTCTCTTTCCTAGTGTTTTGCCAGTTGTAATTAAATATTCCAACTTTCCTCTTCTCAATGATGCGCCCGAAAAATGTTCAATGAAATGTTTTAGGAGCTCCCTTTTTGTGTTGGCCTCTTTGAGAATTACCTCATTTACCTCACATACCCAACACAATAGCTCCCCAAGAGTACAGCACCGCCGCCACACACTAGCGAATGCACTGAAGATGGCTTCGGCCCAGATGCACTATCTCCGTAGCATCGGATCTTGAGAATGTAGGGGTAACTGGGTAGATGTTTATCTCTTAACATTTCTTGTTGCCCGGGTGGCGGTCATATTTGGCTTACTGTTTTTTTTAAGTGTTAATTGAAAGGGTTTCGTTAACGTGCACAGAGTGCACAAGGTATCTCCTGTTGTTCGCCTTTATACAAGTGTGCTACACATTTGATTTCACTACCCAAACATATAAAGGGTAATTTAAGGAAAAGGACAACGGATTCGAATGAGAAAATGACCACCGCCTATAGCGGGATGCGAACCCAGGACTCTCCTTCCCATAGGTTAACGTCCTTCATCGATACAACCAGTCCTCCGGATACAGAAAAGAGCAGTCTCATACATTGAAAACAGGCAGACGTTAATATGACTGGCTAAGCAATGAACTCATTAGAATTCGAATACAATAGCTAGAACCGCTACTATACAGTGGACCTCGAAGAGAGGGTGAAAGTGAGACAGGTTAAAGACAAGTTGGCATAGGAAAGAAGAGACAGAGATGAACATTGTTGGTCAGACTTTGGGTACGCTGAGAAGTAATCCTGGAAACAGTTCACATGTCGAGACATTTGTTGCTGCTCTTCAAATCATGATAAGGCGTTTTGCGGTTGTCAAAGATAATTTATTTCATTTACTTATGTAACTATTATTACTATTGTTACAAGTGCTAACATTGGTACTACAACTGTAACTACTATTATTGTTACATATACATGTTACTGTAACTACTATTATTATTTTACATGTACTAACATTCGCACTACTTCTGTATCTACTTTACAACTAAATTAGTGCAACAACTACAGTTACTATACTTCCATCAAACTCCCCTATTGTTGATGTTACTATTACAGTTACTGCTTTTCAAAAGAACCACACTAATGTGCAATTACTATCAGGAAAGATGTGCAAATATTTCAAGTACGCCTCTGCCTAATGAGCACCGAAATAATTCTGGTTCTTATACTTTTTAGCTCCCTGTGGAGCATATGTCTTCAACAAACACTTTCCAAGCCGTTCTTTTTTCTTGCCATTCTTTTCAGATCGTTCCATGTCTTCCCCATCATCTTCATCTCTGCTTCCATCTGTCTTCTCCAAGAATATTTTGGTCTTCCCCTTTGTCACTTTCCCTGGGGATTCCAAAAAGGGTCCATTGTGTAATACTCTCAGTTGGCTTCCGCAGTGTATGTCCTATACAGAGCCATCGTCTTCGCTGTAGCTCTTTATCCACAGATATTTGACTGGTGTGGTCACTGACCAAACAACTTGATGATTTAGACTTTGCTGCTGACATAGCTCTCCTATCACACAGCCATCAACAGATGTAGGATAAAATGAGCATACTTGAGGAGAGATCACAACAGCTAGGACTGAAGATTAATAGAGATAAGACCAACATTATGAGAATTAATACAGTTGGCAATAACCAAATAAAACTAGGAGAAATACCTCTACTAGACGTACAATCTTACATATATCTGGGCAGTAATATAGATATAGAGGGAGGAACAGAAAATGATACCAAAATAAGGATATCAAAAGCAGAAGGAGATTTCATTGCACTGGGAAACATATGGAAATCCAAAGAAATTAGGTAAATACAAAAATAAAAATGTTCAACTCAAATGTTAAGTCGGTCCTATTATATAGCTGTGAAACATGGAGAATAACAAAATTGACAATCACGAAGATGCAGACTTTCATTAATGGATGCTTACGCAGAATAAAAGGATGGAAATGGCAGGACAAAATCACTAACATAGAATTATGGAAATGTACCAGTCAAATAGGGTGTCCGGTTAGCGCAATCGATAGGCGGTTGGCTTACCACGGCAACAGCCGGGGTTCGTAATCCTGGCGAGGACACCTGGGTTTTACTAATTCCCTAAAAATTAGTAGGAGCCGCGATAGCTCAGTGGTTAGTGAACTGGACTACTACGGACAAGGGATAGGGTTCGATCCCAACCGACGGCTCCGGGTTCACCCAGCCTTAAATGGGTACCGGATTTTTTCTGGGAAAGTAAAAGCAGCACGGGCGTAATACCGACCACATTACCCCAAAAATCATGTGCTGAAGGTCTGTAAAATATAGGGTCACTAACACCATATTTCCCTATACGCCACTTGGCGTGACGGGGGGTACTTTACTTTTTTTTTTTTTTACCAGTCAAATACCAGTGGATAAAGAGACACAGTGAAGACGATGGCGCTGGATAGGACACACTCTACGGAAGCCAACTGAGAGTATTACACAACATACCTTTTTTTGGAATCCCCAGGGGAAAAGACAAAGAGGAAGACCAAGGAATTCTTGGAGAAGACAGATAGAAGCAGAGATGAAGATGATGGAGAAGACATGGAATGATCTTAAAAAAGAATGGCAAAAAAACAGAATGACTTGGAAAATGTTTGTTGAAGACCTATGCTCCACTGGGAGCTAAAAAGGTAGAAGAAGAAGATTTGACTGGTATTTTTCCATAATTCTATGTTAGTGATTATGTCCTGCCCTTTACATCCATTTATTCTGCGCAAGCATCCATTAATGAACGTCTGTATCTTCATGATTAAATTCTGGTTACTTTGCCGAAAAAAATGTACTGAAGGCAGAAAATATAATGGCACTAACTCCGCATTCCTTATAATCCAGTTGGCGTGACGCCGGTTCTTTCTTTGAGCCGCGACAGAGCAGTTTTTGATGATGGCTTCTAGGTTTACTTAGCCACGAAGTGGTACTGGGATTTGGGAGAAATTTTTTAAAATATAGAAAATAGCTGAAAGCTGAGTCATTTCATTCTTATTTCATAATATTGATTTGATATCTTTTTATTAGTTAAACAAATTGTTAATTTTATTTACTTATATATCTGTATATGTGTTGTTCATTGTTCCTTCTGAAAACATAATGAGCCGTAACGTCGTCCGATTTTGTGTTGTCTATTAATTACGAAAAGCCGTACCCATACCATTTTCTAAATTTTTTTTTAATGTCTCCTTTATAATAAGCTTTACTGCAGCGTCGCATTTTGATGTATTTGCATGTACTTATAAATTATATGCCTTGAGGAGAGCCGCGATAGTTCAGTGGTAAGTGAACTGGACTACAAAGGACAAGAGGTAGGGTTCGATTCCAACCGACGGCTCCGGTTCAGCCATCCTTTAATGGGTACAGGATTTTTTTACTGGGAAAGTAAATACCGACCACATTACCCCAAAAATAATATGCCGAAAGTCTATCAAATTTATGGTCACTAACACTATATTCCTTATACGTCACTTGGCGTGACGGGGGTACTTTACTTTACTTTTTATATGCCTTGACTCTTTACTAGCATTTGTCTGAGTAAGAAAGACGGCACTGGCATAATGCTGACCACATTACTTCAAAATGGTACTGATGGTAAAAAAAAATACATGAAAACTAACACTATATTTCAATTTGTCCATCGAATTCTTTCTTTCTTTTCTTCTGTTCTGTTTAATGAATTGTGTTTGTTGCAATCACCTACATGTAGTTATATTAATTGGACTGTAACTGTTTAGTTACCGTAGTAATAAAATAACGAAGCTCCAGCATTCAAGTTTTATTACAACAAAATTTATATCAAGTACGGACATAGTGATTCCATCCTGGGACGGATGTGGGGTACTTGACAATTGGTTCATGGTTCATTTAGAACATTCAGTTTCTTTAATATAGTAAAGGAAAGTACCCCCGCCACGCCAAGTGGCGTATAGGGAAATATGGTGTTAGTGACCCAATATTTTACAGACCTTCAGCACACAATTTTTTGGGGTAATGTGGTCGGAGTTTCTTTAATATAACCCCGATAATTTTTTTTTTTCTATTTGCCTTTTCTATTACTCCAACATTACCATCTTTTTTTCCATTTCATTTTGCACCAATGTATTTACTGCTACCGAAATTTAAATACGAAGAAAAAAAAAAGTAGGGTCTCGCGAAGAGCTTTTTACATTAACAATACAATTAATAAAATGATGGTGCGAAGCGCCACGAGATCTAACGGATTTGCCATAATCATCATACAGTTAACAGTGAAAGGTAGAAGATAAAGGATGAAGAGGAAAACTAGAGATTAAAATTGATTAAGTGTATCGATTATTCGATTGGGTGAGAGGGGGGGGGGATATTCGAACAAGCCCATAGACAAGTACATAAAGGGGAATAATAGAGAAAGATTATGAGGAACTCTTCATGATGAAGCTTGGCAGGCTCGTTGATGAGTGAAAGAATCAGACAACAGTCACTCAATCAGAACCACACCGCCAAATCCTGGTTCTATCGTCGCTGATGAGTGAAAGAATCAGACAACAGTCACACAATCAGAACCACACCGCCAAATCCTGGTTCTATCGTCGCTGATGAGTGAAAGAATCAGACAACAGTCACACAATCAGAACCACACCGCCAAATTCTGGTTCTATCGTCGCTGATGAGTGAAAGAATCAGACAACAGTCACACAATCAGAACCACACCGCCAAATTCTGGTTCTATCGTCGCTGATGAGTGAAAGAATCAGACACCAGTCACTCAATCAGAACCACACCGCCAAATCCTGGTTCTATCGTCGTTGATGAGTGAAAGAATCAGACAACAGTCACTCAATCAGAACCACACCGCCAAATCCTGGTTCTATCGTCGCTGATGAGTGAAAGAATCAGACAACAGTCACACAATCAGAACCACACCGCCAAATCCTGGTTCTATCGTCGCTGATGAGTGAAAGAATCAGACAACAGTCACACAATCAGAACCACACCGCCAAATTCTGGTTCTATCGTCGCTGATGAGTGAAAGAATCAGACAACAGTCACTCAATCAGAACCACACCGCCAAATCCTGGTTCTATCGTCGCTGATGAGTGAAAGAATCAGACAACAGTCACACAATCAGAACCACACCGCCAAATCCTGGTTCTATCGTCGCTGATGAGTGAAAGAATCAGACAACAGTCACACAATCAGAACCACACCGCCAAATCCTGGTTCTATCGTCGCTGATGAGTGAAAGAATCAGACACCAGTCACACAATCAGAACCACACCGCCAAATCCTGGTTCTATCGTCGCTGATGAGTGAAAGAATCAGACACCAGTCACTCAATCAGAACCACACCGCCAAATTCTGGTTCTATCGTCGCTGATGAGTTAAAGAATCAGACACCAGTCACTCAATCAGAACCACACCGCCAAATTCTGGTTCTATCGTCGCTGATGAGTTAAAGAATCAGACATCAGTCACACAATCAGAACCACACCGCCAAATCCTGGTCATATCGTCTCAATTAGTCAGTATTTACCTCGCTGCAATAATTGTATGAAGTTTATTTCAGTTATTTATTGTATGCCTAATTACTGACTGAGTCAGTCAGTGGAGCGGATATGGGCGACTGCAATGAAGAGATTCCATGGATAGAAATGTAATAGCATTTTGACTTATTTTATGACAATTTCTGTGTCTATAGTGGCAGCACCGTGTGTCTGCTGCCTCTCTTGCAAGTACAAGAAGAACAATCAGAAAAACAAGGGACACATTTTTTCTTATCATTTTTCTTTGCGTGGGATCATTTCAATCAATGCGACTTTCATTACGTCACAGTGCAAGAAAATTAGTGCTTCTATATCATACAGCTTTGCAATATCGCTTTCAATCCTAAAAAAAAAATAAAAAATGTGCATATTTCGATATGACCTAGTTATCAAATTATCATCATCATAATCATCGAGTGCCGACTCCGCAACGAAGGTTGGCTACCATGGAGCGCCATTCTGCTCTGTCTTTTACTTTGATGGTGCAGGTTGTCATAGGCTGATTTGTCCATCTTTTGATGTTACTCGTCCATGTTAGTATTGGTCTGCCTCTTTACCTTGTATTTTCCCCTCCAGGATTACTTTTAGTAGGATGTTGTGTCTTTTAACATGGCCCAAAAATTGCATTTGTCTTGTTTGAATTGTGTTTAGTAGTTCTCTTTTCATTTTTAGTTGTTTTAAGACTTCATCGTTTGTTTTCTTTTCCTTCCATCCACTTCACCTATTCTTCTATATATCCACATTTCAAAGGCTTCAATTCTCTGTTCTGTTTTCTTGTCTAATGTCCATGTTTCTGCACCATATAGGAATATTGAGAAGCTGTAACATTTTGCTATTCTTAGTTTTAGCCTTGGTGTTTTTGTTTTGATGTTAGTATGTTCTTCATGACATTAAAATTACTTTTTGCCATTCCTATTCTTTTGTTTATTTCAGTTGTACATTTCCCATCACTGGTTATAGTATGTCCAAGGTAGTTATAGTTCTGAACTGTCTCCAGGTCTATTCTTTCAATTTTGATATCCACTTGTGGGTTTTAAGCATTTTCTTTGTTTATGATCATAGTTTTAGTCTTTTTGATATTCATGTCTAGTCAATATTTTTTGCTTATCATGTTTATTCCATTAAGTAATTGTTGTAGATCTTTAGGATTTTCTGCTAGTAGTACAGTATCGTCTGTATATCTTAGGTTATTGATTATATTTCAATTAATTTGTAGGCCTGACATCTCTATGATGTTTTTAAAGATTTGCTCAGTGTATAGATTGAACAAGCTTGGTGATAGGACGCATCCCTGTAATACTCCTCTTTTTATATCAATGGGTGTAGAGTTCTCTTTGTTATATTTTATTATTGCTGTTTGCTCCCAGTATAGATTACATATTAGTCGTATGTCCATGTCATCTAGATGTATCTCTTTTAGGCATTCTATAAGTTGTTTGTGGTGTACTCTATCAAAAGCGTTGGTGTAGTTTATGAAGCAGGCATATATTGGTTTGTTTACTTCTGTGTACTTTTCGATTAATGTTCTCATGCAGAAAATGGCTTCTTTTGTCCCGCTATTTTTCCTAAATCCAAATTGCTGCTCATCTAATTCAGTATTTATTTTATTCTGAATCCTTCCTTGTATAACTTTTAGCAAGATTTTTGTAACATGGCTCATTAGGTTTATTGTTCTAACGTCACTGCATTCAACTGCACCATTCCTTTTAGGCAATGCAGTGAAAGTGGATGTTTTTAGTTCATTTGGTATGTATCCTGTGTGGTATATGTCGTTGAATATGTCTATAATCACTTCAATGCCAAAAAATCTTCTAGTGCCTGCCTGTATCATCTCTATCTGTATGCTGTCAGGTCCTGCTGCTTTTCCCTTTTCCATTGTTTTATAGCTTTTTCCACCTCAGATTTTAAGATTTTATAGCCTGGTGTACATTTTATAACAGGTTTCTTGTCCCTTTGATCATGAAATAGTTCTGTTATATATTCCTGCCATCTATCTATGATATCTTTATTGCCTGTTAGCATTTTTCCTTTTTTGTCTGCAAAGCATCCACCTTCTGTGGCTTTTTTATTTGTATTTGTCATTCTCTTTATTTCTGTGTGCATTCCTCTTAAGTGTTGTTTGCTTTCCATAGTTTCTATTTCTATACATTTTTGGCTGAGCCAGTCTTCTTTTGCCTTTTAGCACATTTTGCATATTTCATTATCTATATTATTGTATTCCGCAGTGTTCTTCTCTTGCCTCCTTTTTCCATTTTTTCTAAGATGGTATTAGTTATCCATTTTTTTTGGTGTGTTCTTTTCTCTTTTGGATAAGGTGTCGCAAGTTTCTTGTATGCTTTTCTTTATGCATTGCCATTTGCTTGTTACTTTTTAATCAGGATTTTCTCTTCTGTATTGCTCAATTCCTTCTTCTAGCAGCTTCGGGTATGTGTTCTTACTTGTATTGTATAGGTATTTTTAATATCTTTTTGATTTAAAGCTGTTATATCTAGTGGATTTGTTGATGAATTAGACTTTTGCTTGTTTCTCTTTAGTTTGATTTTCATTTTAATTGTTACAGGATTGTGATCTGAGTTAATATCTGCTCCTGGGTAGGTTTTGGCTTTCTTTACGCTGTTACGGAACCTTTCTTTTATCATTATGTAATCTATTTGATTCCTCTTCTTATCTCCAGGGCTTTTCCATGTGTATAGTTTCCTTTTCTCTTGCTCAAAGTAGGTGTTACATATTATCAGCCTGTTTTCTTCACAGAATTGTATTAATCTTTCTCCTCTGTCATTTTTCTTCCTAAACCATGATTTCCTATAATGGTCTTATATCTACCTTTTCCTACTTTAGCGTTCGTGTCACCCATTACAATCAATATGTCTGAAGATTTCACTTGCTTCATAACTTTATTTAGGTCTTCATAGTATGCTTTTATTTGTTCATCTGTGTAGTCTTGAGTAGGTGGTGCGTATGTCTGTATTATTGCTATGTCGAATGGTTTTGCTTTCAACTTGAGTAGTATAATCCTATCACTGTATGTCCAGTGTGTACTTATATATTTTTGTAGCTCTCTTTTTATTAGGGGCAATAATGTAACAGAGATGTCGATATTTTAGAATAGTACACAATATTTGCTGGTGAGAAGTCGCGGCATTTAAGGTTAGTCAGTGCGATAAACAATAACGACGTACGAATGAAAAAAATAATGGAGAACATCCTGCAGCATGGTCATTGTAATAATTTGAAAAGAAAAATAAAGGCATTTGCGGTGTAATGTAAAACCTATAAGACTTGGCCTGAGGTTGAACTGAACGTAACTAACCAAGAGGAAGGCAAAACTTCAAACAATAAGATCGTTCGTTAGATGTTCTCATTGTCTGTTGATGGCGTGGCACAGGTTGTGTTTTTTCTTATTGGGAAAGTTTCGATTAAAAATGTTTTACTAACAATAAAGTTTAATAACAGTTAAAATATACATATGTATTAAAAGGTACAAACTAGAGAGTGGGGTGATCTGAATGTACACACTAAACAGTGGGGTTAAAGGTAAAGGTAAAGTAAAGTATGAGACTCAAAGCAGCGTCTTAGCACGCGCGTTTTCACCTATATATGCCCGACCGCCTATCCAGAAGTGTCGTTTCAAGCATTGAAACTCACGATGCGAGGCGGCATTCGTCACCTTCCCAGAGTAATACCCTGGTACTCATTTCTGCCAGAGGCTGGAGCAACTGCGGTGTTTTTTTTCCGACGAGTACAACTCACACCGCTTCCAGCGGGAATCAAACACGGGTTGTCCGAACGTCGGTAGCCTAGTCAGGTGGTCTTCCCAACTAGGCTACCGAGACCCTCACGGGAGGGGTGGGGGGTGGAATTGATTGACAACATGATCACTTAAATGAACCACATTGGCACATGTTGGCGTCTCAAATTCAACAACTCCAACAAATACACAAAGTGTGGCATTGTATCAGCCCTGGACTGAAATGTCGTGATTAAAGTTGTGCATGCCCATAAGTCTGCTGCAAGAAACACGAGTTCTCTCACTAAGCTGTTAGCTGTAATAATAGACTATTCTACTGGAGCTCCAAATAAAACGCGCCACCAAAATTCTGCTTAATTGGACGAAGGCAAATACAGCGGGTGCCTGGATAGGGCAATTGAATCCGTTTAGAAGCCGTTTCGTGGTCTTGGTGACTTGAGTATGTCGCAGTGTCAAACAGGGAGACATCCCGAGCTGTAGGTCGAGCAAACCGAGGGCTGACGATAGTTCTTCACGAGGAAATGCTGTGTAACTTTTGTGTCTCAACATTTGATTACTGTGTTTGTGGAAAGTGTGGTTGCTGTCGCCACGTGGACTGGTGAAGGCAGATGTTGGCTACCTCTGTACTAACGTACACTTGTAAACTTGTCACGACGGTCGCTGCAACCGAGTTACAAAACAAGATTAAGCGGTTACCACCTTTGCGCCCTCTTGACTTTTTCTATTAGGCGTGAGCGCTGCAACGAGGCAACTGAAGGATTAGACACAACCAGGGAAATGCCTCACAGGTAACGGACAGAAGGTATGGGATAGGTAAAAAACAAAGTAACACAGCGCTCGCGGTACAGGTTGGTTGCGGTAAAGTAAATAAAACCTGATACTATTGTAAGTATTTCTGTGCTGTCATTTCCGTTTATGTTATACAAATATGTCATATGTTACTTTCACAACCGACGTTTTATGGACAAGCACTGAGTACATTACTTTTTAACCACAGACATGTATACAGCCTTATACTATAATGTTTATTTATAATTGCCACTATCTCACTCTCCTTCCCACATCCCCTCGCCTGATCAACTTTGCGTATTCTTCCCTTAACTCGTCCTTCTCTCCATTTCACAACTCAATGTTTAAAATAACATTTCATCAAGAAACCGAATAAATCAGAATATACTAAGAAACATTAGTCATGTAATGGTGTCTCCTTGTCACAGTGAAGTAGAATAACGAAGAAATAACATCATAAATAAAATACAATAATATAATCACTTTTATTTAGCAAGACTGAAACAAAAAGGAAATAATAATTTTAAAATATAGATAACACAACACAAGAGGCATGTAATAAACGTTATGAGAACATCAGACTCATAGTTCGACCACGAAAAAGATGAACTCATGGAATATTAGGAACACTAGAAAGCATAACAGAAGTAGAAAATACAGTAGTGCAAAAGAACTCAAATTATATATCTCCTCTCGATACTGAAAGACAAATCAGTACTACAGAAATGGAAGAAGAATAAATATATAATCCACGGGAAAATGCAAACATAGAATGGCAACAAATGTTTAAAGTAAACCAAGCGAAAATAATAGTAAAGAAGGCATTAATAAATGTTTAAAAAATAAAACTATATATACGGCTTGTATAATTTTTTTTTCTTGGGTTTACAAGGGATTTCTCAGAAGAGATGGGATTTCTCACAAGAATATTGAAAATTCTCTGGATTGCTAAAAAGACCAAAGAGGACATTCTCGAAAGAGGCTAGCACAAAAGGGAGCTCCTAAAAATACACCACGATGAAACAATCAATATTTTTCGGGCACATTATGAGAAGAAGAAAGTTGGAATACTTGGTTACAACTGGCAAAATACAGGGAAAGAGAGATCACGGACGACAAAGACATAATATACTAGATAGTTTGGTGTCATGGCATAGAAAATGTAGTCAACAACAGAATTGATATGATGCGCTGTGAATAGAAGATTGTGAAAGGTCATGACCGCCTACGTTAACTGGTATGGTACATGAAGATGATGCCTTGATATGGATCGTTACGCGTTTTAATCTGGAGCTAGGACATACACTGTCAAGATGTGGCGTCTGTGCCTTGCTCTATAATACCTTAATCACGGCAACTTTAACTGCACACATTATCAGATATCATTGATTGCGTGGAGGTTCTCTAAGACTTACCAACAATTATTTCGTCTCGAGCCGCTACTCTACAACGTTGAATTTCAGTCACAAGAAATAGTGCGATGTGTTTATCTCTGTGTAGTTCTGGGTAGATAAAAGGATAGGCTGTTTGGGGCGTTTATGAGAAATTTGCTCGTGAAATATATCACAGGACACCAGTTCCAAATACCATCGTGACATTTTTGTATACGTCTCTCGTCATCTCATCACGTCGTTTATATTGTTTGCATACAAGATAAATCTCAGATTGCAAGAACATGGAAGGACACGAGGTACGAGTAGTTAAAGGACAGTTCACTAGACACGTAAGAGAGAAGGACACGTGGTACGAGTAGTTAAAGGACAATTCACTAGACACGTAAGAGAGAAGGACACGAGGTACGAGTAGTTAAAGGACAATTCACTAGACACGTAATCGAGAAGGACACGTGGTACGAGTAGTTAAAGGACAGTTCACTAGACACGTAAGAGAGAAGGACATGTGGTACGAGTAGCAAAAGAACCGTTCTCTACACTCATGGGAGATGTTTTGCCCAGTAAAAACAAATGTTTCGGCTAATTTATTAATTTCCTTGTTTCTTTTGCTGTTTATGAATATGTCCGTGTTGTATGTTGCTGTTTATGAATGTGTTCGTGTTTTTATTGCTGTTTATGAATGTATTTGTGTTTTCTGTTTGCTGCATGTACATGTATCCATGTTTTATGTTGCCATTAAAACGTTTTCCCGGTGCCGTTAAATGCGTGCATTAACCAGGATTCCAATTCATTTACATACTTTTCTATTCGTGCTTACAGACTTCTGAAAATACATGCTTGAAAGTGTACATTTCTCCTGCTAATCAAACAATTAATCCATTCAATATTGTATAGCATTAAGAACTTATGACAGTAGTTTATATACAAATACTATTTTTATTTCATTTTGCTTTAGAGCTCCTGTAGAGCAATATTGACTGAATTGATCTACTTACGACAAGAGATCAGGTTCCATCACCAACGAGGGCTTCTACGTCCACCCAGCCTCTTGCGAATTTCTTTTTTTTCTGGGAATTGAAGACAGAACGGCAGCTGACGACTACACTATCCAGGCATGTGCCAACGATAAAAAATACCCATGGACACATTTGTACACACCATTGGGCTTGACAGGAATCTGTTTGTCTTTTTCTTTGTTAAGACTTTCTATTGATTCAGCTTTCTGGTTTGTCCGACACAAAATTAGCTTGTATTGCTGCTGCCGTTAATAGCATAAAAGATCAATTACCGCTAAACAAGAAACAACAATATCATCATTGGCTGATACCTAACAGTCTAAGTATAAACTTTCTCTACATTTATGTCAGGAATTTGGCAGAATCTTTTTACTTGATTCTTCTCTCCTCCAGCCAGTCTGCTATCTTCTTTTATTATTAATGTTATTAATATTCTATTTGTTACAAAAAATTATTTTCAGAAATGACAAAAGTATAGAGTTGTTTAATACCAATTTTAAAATGGCAGGTTTTCTCACTTTTATATTTTTGTTTTGACATTCAACGTTTATGGACTTCCTTTAAATACAAGACGTTGTTTTATTTATTAAAATTACAACTAATTTTTCCTCTGAAAAAAACTTCCGAGGATATGTTGTATGTATTATAACAATTTAAAAGAATCATACAACAAAATAAAACATATAACAAAATCTGAAATAATTTTAATTTAGTTGAGACGTATCTTTAAAAAAAAGTTCATTTTAAAATATTTTTTTTGGTTGTAAAACATTTGAAAAAGAAATATCGGAAAGAGTAAATCGTAAGACTTGAAAGAGGAAATATTTGCGAAGTGGTGCAAACATGACAGAAATAGACGACATAACAAGTGTTGTAGGTGCTGAATTCACATTAGAAGATATGGGTTAATTTAGTCATTTTAGATTGTTTAAAAATGCCACATCAGACAGCGGGTTGTTACAAATAAATATGTTCAGTGACATTGCTTAACAAAAAAAAAAGAAAAGAAAGAAAAAGTTCTCTTACTCTTATTCTTCTTTCCTTCCTTATCTGTCTTTCAGCGTCGAGTGGATTCTATCATCATCAAGTACCGGGCCTACTGGCGTAGGTGATCATGTCTCTCCACAACTTTCGATCTTGACAGTTATTTATCATTTCTGTTGTTGACCTTCTGCCAAGCCATTCTCTTAAGCTGTCTGGTATTATTTCTCTTTGCTTCCCTCTATCTCTTCGTCCCTCAATTTTTCCAGTTGTTACAATATATTCCAGTTGTTCTCTTCTCATTACATGGCCATAAAATGATGATTGTTTCTTCCTAATATTGGAAATTAGCTCTCTTTTTGCTTTGACCTCTTTCAGAACATTTTCATTACTCTTCTTAGCTGTCCATGGTATTCTCAACATTCTTCTGTGAAACCACATTTCTACAGACACCAGTGATTTTTTTGTCTGTTGTCCTATTGTCCATGATTCACATCCCTATGTTAAGACTGGTTCTACATAACATTTAAGAATTCTTTTTCTTGTTTCTATTGTCAAAAATGGATTGCATAATATATTCCTCATTTTTTAGAAAGCTGCTTTTGCCTGAGCCATTCTCACCTCTTTTGTACATCATCCGTCCGAGGTTAACAAAGTTCCCAAATATTTAAATTCATTTACCTGTTCTAATATTGTTCCACTTGTCTTTGTAAAGACTGAGTCCTTTATTTTTGATTTCTTTTGCTATAATGTCCAACATTTCTTGTAACTCTTTTTCACTCTTAGCGATTAATACTGTATCATCAGCTTACCTTATATTATTTATATTATGACCTCCAATTGTTATTCCTGGCATGCCCCTTATGGATCTTAAAATAATCTCACTATAAATATTAAACAAATCTGGTGACAGCACGCAACCTTGTCTAACATGGGTTCTATAATTAAATGAAATAAAAATGCAGGGTTGCATCCCTTTGAGTTCATGCGAACTATCGGCGATGAATAAAATATTAACCGGAAGATGGAAGCAATTGTAACTTTTATATGACGCGAGTGAATATTAAGTTCAAAATAATTACATAATAAAGCAACTAAAGAAATACTTCGTATGCCATCGAATGTATTCAGGACCATTGCAGAAAATAAGTGAAATAACAAAATGAAAATCTAAAAATATTAAAATTTGATCAAGAGATTGTGGACATGTGTTGACTATCTGATTAAAAGAGACAACAAGAGAATGTCAAAGTAAGCCCTTAAATGGGAACCACGGGGTAGGATAAAAAAAAGCCGATCAAGAGAAGGACTAAAAAGAACACTGCGGCGAGAGGGACAACAACAGCAGGCATTAGCTCCCTCGCCAAGGCTGGAAGACTCGCACAGAGCAGGGGCGTATGACAAGATACAATGTGTATCCTGCTTAGTCTGACTCTTAATAGCAAGAATCGTCATATTTAGATTGTAGAGAACCCTGTGTACCATCTTCAGCTCGAAAGAACAATAGTTAGATGATTAATGCATAGAAATACCAGTCGTGTGACGTAATTGCTTACAATGAATGTTTGTGATGCTAGAATACAGGTTATGGGACAACTTTGGCGGGAAAAGCAAGAGTGGCTCTAAAACTGATCGTTAACATCACAATGTGAGGTACTTGGTGATAAATGTAGACCAGTGGCACTGTGGTTAGTGCACTCGCCTGTCGACTTGGAGTTTCAGGGTTCTAATGCTAGGTTGAGGCAAATGTCAAACATAAAAAGGCTCTTGGGGTCCACCCAGCCTCTTTAAATTGGTGCCAGAGATGTTTTATTTTGTGGAGCTCACATGGGTACTAGAGATGTTTTACTTTGTGGAGCTCATATGGGTACTAGAGATATTTTACTTTGTGGTGCTCACACGGGTACTAGAGATGTTTTATTTTGTGGTGCTCACATGGGTACTAGAGATGTTTTACTTTGCGGAGCACACATGGCTACTGCAGATGTTTTACTTTGTGGAGCTCACATGGGTACTAGAGATGTTTAATTTTGTGGAGCATACATGTGTACTAGAAATGTTTTACTTCGTGGAGCTCACATGTGTACTAGAAATATTTTACTTTGTGGAGGTCACATGTGTACCAGATATGTTTTTTTTGTGTGTGTGGAGCTCACATGTGTACTAGATATGTTTCTTTTTGTGCAGCTCACATGTGTACTAGATATGTTTTATTTTGTGGAGCTCACATGTGCACTAGATATGTTTTATTTTGTGGAGCTCACATGTGCACTAGATATGTTTTATTTTGTGGAGCTCACATGTGCACTAGATATGTTTTATTTTGTGGAGCTCACATAGGTACTAGATATGTTTTATTTTTTTTGGAGCTCACATGTGTACTAGATATGTTTTACTTAGTGGAGCTCACATGGGTACAAGATATGTTTTACTTTGTGGAGCTCACATGTGCACTAGATATGTTTTATTTTGTGAGCTCACATGTGCACTAGATATGTTTTTTTTTTGTGGAGCTCACATGTGTACTAGATATGTTTTACTTAGTGGAGCTCACATGGGTACTAGAAATGTTTTACTTTGTGGAGCCCACATGGGTACTAGAAATGTTTTACTTTGTGGAGCTCACATGGGTATCAGATATGTTTTTTTTTGTGTGTGGAGCTCACATGCGTACTAGATATGTTTCTTTTTGTGCAGCTCACATGTGTACTAGATATGTTTCTTTTTGTGCAGCTCACATGTGTACTAGATATGTTTCTTTTTGTGCAGCTCACATGTGTACTAGAAATGTTTTACTTTGTGGAGCTCAAATGTGTACTAGATATGTTTCTTTTTGTGCAGCTCACATGTGTACTAGAAATGTTTTACTTTGTGGAGCTCACATGTGTACTAGATACGTTTCTTTTTGTGCAGCTCACATGTGTACTAGATATGTTTCTTTTTGTGCAGCTCACATGTGTACTAGAAATGTTTTACTTTGTGGAGCTCACATAGGTACTAGATATGTTTTATTTTGTGGAGCTCACATGTGTACTAGATATGTTTTATTTTGTGGAGCTCACATGGGTACTAGAAATGTTTTACTTCGTGGAGCCCACATGGGTACTAGAAATGTTTTACTTTGTGGAGCTCACATGGGTATCAGATATGTTTTTTTGTGTGTGTGGAGCTCACATGCGTACTAGATATGTTTCTTTTTGTGCAGCTCACATGTGTACTAGATATGTTTCTTTTTGTGCAGCCCACATGTGTACTAGATATGTTTATTTTTGTGCAGCTCACATGTGTACTAGAAATGTTTTACTTTGTGGAGCTCATATGTGTACTAGAAATGTTTTACTTTGTGGAGCTCACATGTGTACTAGAAATGTTTTACTTTGTGGAGCTCACATGGGAACTATAGATGTTTTACTTTGTGGAGCTCATATGGGTACTAGAGATATTTTACTTTGTGGTGCTCACATGGGTACTAGAGATGTTTTATTTTGTGGTGCTCACATGGGTACTAGAGATGTTTTACTTTGCGGAGCTCACATGGGTACTGCAGAATTTTTACTTTGTGGAACTCACTTGGGTACTAGAGATGTTTTATTTTGTGGAGCTCACATGTGTACTAGAAATGTTTTTACTTCGTGGAGCTCACATGTGTACTAGAAATATTTTACTTTGTGGAGGTCACATGTGTACCAGATATGTTTTATTTTGTTGAGCTCACATGTGTACTAGATATGTTTCTTTTTGTGCAGCTCAGATGTGTACTAGATATGTTTCTTTTTGTGCAGCTCACATGTGTACTAGATATGTTTCTTTTTGTGCAGCTCACATATGTACCAGATATGTTTTATTTTGTGGAGCTCACATGTGCACTAGATATGTTTTACTTTGTGGAGCCCACATGGGTACTAGATATGTTTTATTTTGTGGAGCTCACATGTGTACTAGATATGTTTTATTTTGTGGAGCTCACATAGGTACTAGATATGTTTTATTTTGTGGAGCTCACATGGGTACTAGAAATGTTTTACTTTGTGGAGCTCACATGGGTACTAGATATGTTTTATTTTGTGGAGCTCACATAGGTACTAGATATGTTTTATTTTGTGGAGCTCACATGTGTACTAGATATGTTTTATTTTGTGGAGCTCACATAGGTACTAGATATGTTTTATTTTGTGGAGCTCACATGTGTACTAGATATGTTTTATTTTGTGGAGCTCACATGTGCACTAGAAATGTTTTATTTTGTGGAGCTCACATAGGTACTAGATATGTTTTATTTTGTGGAGCTCACATAGGTACTAGATATGTTTTATTTTGTGGAGCTCACATGTGTACTAGATATGTTTTATTTGTGGAGCTCACATGTGCACTAGATATGTTTTACTTTGTGGAGCCCACATGGGTACTAGAAATGTTTTACTTTGTGGAGCTCACATGTGTACTAGATATGTTTCTTTTTGTGCAGCTCACATGTGTACTAGAAATGTTTTACTTTGTGGAGCTCACATGTGTACTAGAAATGTTTTACTTTGTGGAGCTCACATGTGTACTAGAAATGTTTTACTTTGTGGAGCTCACATGGGTACTAGATGTTTTACTTCATGAAGCTCACGTGGGTACTAGATATGTTTTACTTTGTGGAGCTCACAATGGTACTAGATATGTTTTACTTTGTAGAGCTCTCATGAGTACCAGAGATGTTTTGCTTTGTGCAGCTCTACCAGATAAGACTTCAAATAACTACTATTGCACGTCCAGTAACTGCCCTCCACTGTAGCTGCGCAGACGCTTTCATTTAATTCAAGCCTTCGCTTAAGGAGAACAAGACGTGCAGACTATCCGATTTTTGTCTTGAAACCACCAGGTTAAGACGTGTTTGACAAGAACTGAACCGACGATTTATCCAAAGAGAACAAAGTGACCTTGCATCTTTGCAGTGATTTTTGACAAGGGTCTGCGAGCGCTTCCAGTGACAATTGGACAGGATTAGGGTTGGGCTTTTGTGTTGACAGACGAGGTGAGAATCCTGGGCAGTCCCAAGGACTCAGGGAATCTTGAGCGTCGTGGACGTGACTTCTTGTCAGCAAGTAGGATCAAGCCAGACTAATCGGCAGACAAAGTTTGATAATGACGCCTGTAACCTCATCGGTCTTCAATGTGTTCTTTAGATATCCGCAAGGAGACGAGAGGCACTGTGGGATATGAAGAGAAGAGATTAAGGATTATACGGATCACGATTAATCAATCGGCACGGACTCTTTTTTTTTTAGTAAGACAAACGAAGAAGCATAATCTTATATATAATGTTAGTTTTAACAAAGATATAAAGATTAAAGTAAGGGAAAAAAGACTGAAAATACAGCTCTTTTGATGCTTAAGTATTCTAAGTGATATCGGAAAGGTTTTAGAAAATAGTATTTGATAAACTTACAATCTGAAAAGACAGGTATTAGGATTCAACCGTGTCATGGGTAGGAATTAAAGGGGGCAGTGTAGAAGTTGTCTTTACCAAGCGAACTGCTAGAATCATCAACATCAAAATACGTCATCAACTGCTTTAACTACACTACTTTGATATTGATTAGAGTACCTTGAGATTTGCATTCGATTATTTAACTACAAGCTTCTTAATCAGCAACTCTGGTAGAGGCTAATGATTGGAGTGGGTGCTGATGTATGCGACTTTGTAGTAAAGTCGGAACAAAACAAAAACAAAAGGTAATAGTATGTTTGGGAACATACATTAGCTCAGCTTCACGGGAGAATATGCAGTCAAAATGACAAAAGCCTCGTTTCGGCTGATAGTTCTTGTTCAGGAAAAATAAAATAAAAATGAGAGGAATAACTAAAATGAATAAAGTATCAACAAGAAGTAGTAATTCTTTTTAATTCCTTCCCTCACTCATTGAGTGAAACTGTTTGGCGGAACCGTTTAGTAGATGACAGATGGTGCATTTTGATGTTTTGTGTATCTCGATAATTATAGTCACACTTATTCCAGACTCCTGACTCTTGGAGACTCACAATTGTTTCCTGATCAAAACCCGTCTGCCTCTCAAACACTGGGACTTCATCAATGAAATCTATAAATCTATTATTCTTATCAAGCTCATTAGCTTATAGTTTAGCTTCGCTTTGCAATATTTCAGATCTCAGCACAAACAAGGTCGAACACTTAGTCATATCGGAGACGAATGATGGAAATAAATGACCGGCATTCAAACCGATGATGCAAAACTATCATTGGAAGTTGAAAACCGAAAGAGCAGACCGCTTCTCTTGATATAATTCAAAACTGTCAACTCTCTGACATAATGAAAGAAATAGTAAATAGCTTTACGGCATTTTCCTATTACTGGGGTCTGCCGGGGCGACTTATAGGACCGGAGAATAAAGACCGCTTGTCCAGTGCAGTCGCCGCGAAGTGTTCGAGTTTGAGTTTGTATTTCACCCCCAATAGAAATAAAACTAATAGTAAAAAATGTTTTTTTTAAATCTCATAAATAAAAGAAAAAGCTCCCGGTAGTGCGTATCTACTAAACGCTTTTGAAGAGAAATTTGAAGGAGAACACTATGTACAATGGAATGAATTCAAGACTGCTATAAAGATAATAAGAGAAATTTGAAGGACAACACTATGTACAATGGAATGAATTCAAGACTGCTATAAAGATAATAAGAGAAATTTGAAGGACAACACTATGTACAATGGAATGAATTCAAGACTGCTATAAAGATAATAAGAGAAATTTGAAGGAGAACACTATGTACAATGGAATGAATTCAAGACTGCTATAAAGATAATAAGAGAAATTTGAAGGAGAACACTATGCACAATAGAATGAATTCAAAACTGATATAAAGATAATAAGAGAAATTTGAAGGAGAACACTATGCACAATGGAATGAATTCAAGACTGCTATAAAGATAATATGAGAAATTTGAAGGAGAACACTATGTACAATGGAATGAATTCAAGACTGCTATAAAGATAATAAGAGAAATTTGAAGGAGAACACTATGCACAATAGAATGAATTCAAGACTGATATAAAGATAATAAGAGAAATTTGAAGGAGAACACTATGCACAATGGAATGAATTCAAGACTGCTATAAAGATAATAAGAGAAATTTGAAGGAGAACACTATGTACAATGGAATGAATTCAAGACTGCTATAAGATAATAAGAGAAATTTGAAGGAGAACACTATGCACAATGGAATGAATTCAAGACTGCTATAAAGATAATAAGAGAAATTTGAAGGAGAACACTATGCACAATGGAATGAATTCAAGACTGCTATAAAGATAATAAGAGAAATTTGAAGGAGAACACTATGCACAATGGAATGAATTCAAGACTGCTATAAAGATAATAAGAGACATTTGAAGGAGAACACTATGCACAATGGAATGAATTCAAGACTGCCATAAAGATAATAAGAGAAATTGCCATGCAACTAAAGACCTCATCTACAATTAGAAAGCGAAGATGGACATATGTTGAAAATGTCTTGAGAAGAGACAACAAAAGAATTTCAAAACATGAGGTTCTGTAGGAAACATCAGTATACAGATAAAAAAGAAGAGGAAGACCTAGAGAAACATTGAAGAGAACACTTGAGAACAATGATCACGATCCCAAATACCTAAAAGTGATGCAATTTTACATTTGATGTGCACAGTAAATAGTTGTATATCACACTATGCTGGTGTGGGGTGAAATGTTTTAAAGCAACTTCATGAAGCAGGAACATTTGAAGGCTACAATGCTACAGCATTTTGCCGCTGAAATCTCTCTTCTTGTGAGACAGGCACTCCATTTTTATAGTGGATAGGTTAAAAATATGTAGCCGATATAAAGATAAGAGAGATTATTTATAAATAAATAAATATATATATATATATATATATATATATATATATATATATATAGTATATAACAGTATAATATAGTTGCAACTTTGCATTGACAAATTGAGGCTGCAACTGTTCAAATGTTTACAACGTAGATAGGCACAGTTATATCATTTCCTGCGATGTCGCTTTAAAGCTGATAGATATAACTAGGAAAAGTAGCTATAAAATTGTATGTAGCGGATTTTACTAAAAATTATTATATATTATTGTCTTCGTTTTAGTAATTCTGTAGCTGTATTTTATTTTTTACAACGAACTCAACAAAGCAGGGGTGTGTCTGCGCGGTAAAGAACCCGTGACAATTCGTCTGTGAAATTATGCTTCAAGCACTACACTCCCATCAACTATGATATGGCTTGTGTATATGGCCCTACTTTTCTACTGACCGAGGGCTAATCGTCTTTACAGCAAACGAGTCGCATACGATTGAATAGAGGGCGGGTTAGGGAGGGAGAGACAATGTGGAGGATCGTTGCTATCTGGCCCCTTTAAGCTCCGACATCTCATCTCACTCCCCAACCGCCATGTTCAGTACACAATACGACTCGTTACCCGACACCCTTGTCCGGCCCTCGGCTCTGACGGGTGGCTGGTACTCGTTGTTGTCTCCTCCAGATCTCAAGCGGATTGGCGACCAACTTTAAATACAAATTTTTGTAATCCCCCTTTTATGCGTCGATTTGTACCAGTCTCTGTTAACATGGAGGCTTGTGACGATGTGAATTATAGCGAGTGTAATATTTCAAAGAGCAAATTAAATAACTCGGCTGTTCTTTTGGGGATAATTCTCAAACGGTCACGTGATCACGCCTCTATTGACAGAAAAGATGGTTCTTGAGTTGGTCAGCACATTTACCGCCCTTGATTAGTGGCGATTGTCAAGTTAATCTATCTGTTGAAGCTGATGTCAAGTGGCGTCTCAATTAATGCTTAAAATGAACTAACATTACAAGTGTTTTACATCAAAATTCTCGGCATTTACTCACTTTTACTTCATTATTACAAAAGTTGAAGAAGATGATAGTGTTTATTGATTATCGTTGTTTGAAAGTGGATAAAGAACTAAACTATTTGTATGTAGTTCAGAGATAACGATGTAAGGATGATTTTGGGTTCATCAGTGCATGGTTCATCATCATCATCATCATCGAGTGCCTTCTCCGCAACGAAGGTTGGCTACCATGGATCGCCATTCTACTCTGTTTCATGCTTTAATGGTGCAGGCTGTCATAGATTGACTTGTCCATCTTTTGATCTTACTCGTCCATGTTAGTCTAGGTCTGCCTCTGCCTCTTTTACCTTGTATTTTTCTTTCCAATATTACTTTTATTAGACTGTTGTGTCTTTTAACATGCCCCAAAAATTTCATTTGTCTTGTCTTAATTGTATTTAGTAGTTCTCTTTTTATTTTCAGTTGTTTTAAAACTTCATCGTTTGTTATCTTTTCTTTCCATCCAATTCTACCTATTCTTCTATAAATCCACATTTCAAAGGTTTCAATTTTCTGTTCTGTTTTCTTGTCTAATGTCCATGTTTCTGCACCATACAGGAATATTGAGAAGATGTAACATTTTGCCATTCTTCGTTTCAGCCCTGCTGATATTTCTTTTGTTGTTAGTATATTTTTCATGACATTAAAATTACTTTTTGCCATGCCTATTCTTTTGTTTATTTCAATTTTGCATTTTCCATCATTGGTTATAGTATGTCCCAGGAAGTTGTAGCTCTGGACTATCTCCAGATGTATTCCCTCAACTGTGATATTTAATTATAGGTCTTGAGAATTTTCTTAGTGCATTGTTAGCTTAGGAAAAAATAAAATTTAAACAGAGCTCAGCTAGTCTTTGAGTGAGGATATGATAAAGAGCCCCGTTATGCCAAGTGGCTTATAGGGAATAAGGTATTAGTGACCATATTTGTTTATAGACAATTGGTACATGATTTTTTGGGTAATGTTGTCGGTATTACGCCCGTGCTGCTTTACTTTCCCAGAAAAAAATTTGGTACCCATTTATTGCTGAGTGAATGCCGAAACCGTCGATGAAGGTCGAAGACGACCTCTTGTCCCAATTCACAAACCGTTGAGCTGTCGCGGCACCCGAATATGATAATAGTGTCTATATATCTTGTTTAACCATCTGAACATTTCGGCTAATATGTGTCAGCACAACGCTTGGCCGTATTTCTTTCCTAGAAACTTTTTCTGAGTCCGATAGAGTTGGTGAGCCTGGAAGCTGGTCTTGGGGATCCAACTTTCTTCAGACGACCAGTTACCTAGCTATTGAACTACCTCTGCTTTCTGATTATATTAAGGCGGTTTCTGGTTTTGGTCTCAACATCCAGCCTGCCGAAGGCGGAGTGTGTCAGCCACGGGGCAGGTTTAGCGGGGAAAAAAATCAACACACAAACGCGTTTACGAGTGCTGACAGTTCGACCAGCTCATCGTGTGCCATGATGACGTTCTTACTCCTCCATCATAAAAGGGGACAAAGAATTACGTTTGCATGATCACAAGACAAAAGCCAAAAGAAAAAAAGATAGCTAATTTTCAACATTAGGAAGAAACAATCATCATTTTTTGGTCATGTAATGAGAAGGGAACAGCTGGAGTATACTGTAACAACTGGAAAAATCTAGGGATGAAGAGATAGATGAAGCAAAGGGAAAAGATATCAGAAGCTTAAGAGAATGGATTGTCAGAAGGTCAACAATGGAAATGATAAATAACTGTCGAGATTGAAAGTTGTGGAGAGACGATCACCTACGCCAGCAGACACGGTACTTGATGATGATGATCACAAGACTTTAACGCTGAAGTAGAAGAAGAAGGTCTCATGAGGTAGCCTCACTGAAGTCAGAACATTCCTATATCTGCCTTGTTGTCTGGTTGTGCCCATCTTAACTCCCAGCTCTTTCATCCAAAGGAGTAACGTGAAGCCATTGTTGTTGAAGTCCTGTGCTGTTCCCACATCTCGTGAGTGCATTGATGACGTCCGCCCGATCCATTGGTTGACCGTCTTCAACGACAGCGCAGCTAGCCAACCTGTCCGCTTTTTTATTCCCCCGTACTCCCGGATGTCCAGGGACGTAGACAAAGGTGGCCCTAAGTATTTTTGTCTTCTGCGATGACTCTACCCATTGCCTGCGTACAGAGCCCGCCTCCACTTTTCTTATCGTGCCACTTAGTATGCAGTCGTGGGTTTAAAAAAAAAAAAACAAAAACAAAACAAAAACAATATTAAATGCAAACGGTGTTTGATTTAAAAAAAAAAAACTAACAAAAACTAATAATTTTACTTAAAAAGAGACAAAATTGATAAGCAGTTATTTGACAGAAATATCGGCTTTCACAAACAGTTCGATAAGCAAGGCTTTACAAAGCTTGTAAAGTTCCTGCTTTGTGAACAGGGATTGTTGTGGGTAAAATGACGTCATTGCTATATGGCTCGTTAAGATGAAGACGTCACACAATTTGGGTGATTCCGGCATGTCCCTCTCAGCCCGCAGGCCATAGTAGGTATGCAGGTGCCTGTGTCTCAAAACAAACGAACTGTTAGGGGGACTGGTTGGCTAGACACCGGTCTCGAGATAGAGAGATTGCGAGTTCAAATCCCTGCTGAACCAGTTGGAATTTTTATTTGTGATTTTTCTCTGCGGCAACCACCCCTGGTCTCAGCAGCGAGGCACGGCTTGAAATGTCATTTACTCATCGACGGAAGAAATATGAGTACGTACCTATGAAGATGGAGTTATCAGCCTGTACGGCGAGGGACAATGTGCACACGGCTTTCAGAAAAAAAATGGATTAACACGCAAAATGCAGTTCCTAGTCTCTAGGGATTTCGCCAGAGGTGAAAGCTGGCGAACACAAAAAAAGCAAAACAAAAACAAAACAGGCTGTTATTTGTAGTGGGTACAAATAATAATACATAAATATTATTATATGGGGAACTTCCATGGGGCTGTTATTTGTACTTGGAGCCAGCGTGTTCAGAAACACTATATTTCTGGCATTGAAGGTTGCGGTTGATGTGGCTTCTATCTCGAGGATCAGCGGAATATGAACATTTGGCATACCACTTTTCTTTGAACAGTTTCTCCAGTTTAATTGCTTCTTCTTCATCTTCTATCCCTCCTCATTTGCCGTTCAGTGTCATGGGGAGATACAATTTGCGGTGTTGTGCTCTTCTGTTCGCCTCTGCTGCTGTTATTTTTCCTTGTGTCAATCCATTTTTTCGTGGTAGGCCATTTGATCTGATGTTCTGGCAAAGTTTGTTGATGGCTCGTTGTGTTTTGATCCTTCTGCCTTGTCACGTGGTCAAACTATTGTATCTATTGTTTCTTTATATTTTCTATGGCGGGGGCTATTCCTAGCTTTTTTCTCAGTTCATCATTTCTGATTCCTGTCATTCATCTAACACATTTCATCTCCTTAGAGGTTATTTTTCTTATTGTTATTGCATCAAGGGTCTAGTACTGGCATTGGTAGCACAACGTTGGGACGAAGATTGTATTGTATAGTGCCCGTTTTGCATTTAGGGTTATTCCCTTAATGGACAATATTTGTGATTGCTGTTCAATGATTTGACAAGCTTTGTTGCATACTGAGTCTATTTCTGCTGTTTGTGAATTGTCGTTTGTCAGTAGACTTCCTATGTATTTAAATTCCTCTACTTGTGTGCTGTCAATAGTTATATTGATGTTGTTTCTCTTTTGCGACATTCATGACTTCTGTTATGTTGCTGTTGATTTTCATTTTGTATTTTGTGCCCGTGCTGTTGAGTTTCTTTAAGTGTTCTTGTAGGTCTTCCCATGTATTTTCTCATATATTAATGCCTGATCATATGCAAATAGTAGGTCGTTGATCTCCTATCTCTCCGATAGGTTGTCCAAGTTGCATTTATAGTCCTATGTATGTAATAAACAGTATGGGGGATAGTATGTATCCCTGATCTAACTTCGAAGTCGTCTGGGTAACCTTTTGCTTCGTCTGGGTAACCTTTTGCTGTTTTGACTGTGCAGCCGCTGTTGATGTATAAAATTTATATTAGATTGGTTAGATCTTGGCTTACACCGTATGTTGTTAGATTCTCCCAAAGTTTTATTAATTCACATATAACCCCCAAAAAATGAAATGTAAACTGCATTTTATTAAAACAGGAACAGAATATATAAGACCTACGTGATGGCAGGGAAATATGAATGATTCGGACTGTATGTTCAAAACGTTTTTATGGTCGGTCTAGAATTATGTTCACTGATCTATCGCCTTGGAAGTTTCCCTCAATACTAATATTCATTTATTATTATTTGTCTCCAGTCTAAACCAGGGATGGCCAATTTCTTTCAAATGGCGGGCCACTTTTTTATTTTATTTTTTTTTTTTTGTGGCGGACCACACACATAACAACATCAATACAAATAAACTTGGCATATGTTTTAAGGTAATATTTTTGTTATTTATCGGCATTATTTGCTTACATAAATCATTTTATTGCAACAGAGTTAAAAATGCCTAGTTGATTTATAAAAATGAATAAAATTTGCTTTTTATATTGTTTAACAAACTTGTTTTAGTTAGGTCATTTTAAAGTTGACATGTAACAAACCTTAATGAGAACAATGTGGACGTTCATGTGCAGCAACAAGTTCATCAAAGTCAATGTGTAAAGATGATGATGATATCCGTAATAAATCCTGAAGGTGGCCATCAGTGAGTCGGTTTCTTTATGACGATTTAATCTCCTTCATTGTTGAAAAAGCTCATTCACATATATATGTGCTTCCGAACATAGAAGTAATTTTCAAACTGAAATCACTCAATGCGGGATATTTTTCCTGTGGCACAAGTTTCCAAAAGTCAACTCCTATCTCCATCCTTGATTGGAAAAAGGGGTCACTTTGGAGGTTACATAACTCCAACTGAAAAGTGGCATGTTTTTGGAAGATGTCACACTTCATAGGGTTGTTAAACAATGCCAGTTCTGGTCGTATACCACTGAAGTCAGAAAATCGTTCATTGAATTGCTCCAATAGTTTGTCTAACATTAATACATAAAATTTGAAATCAGTGTCACTGCGCTCCTCAATCAATTCTTTGCACGAAGGAAAATGAATGAAGTTTTCTTTGGCCAGGGTAAATCTAAAAACTTTTAGTTGACTTATAAATCCATCTAGGTGTCCTACCAAATCTGAGACTGTTTGGGAACGTCCCTGTTGCTTCACGTTGAGTTCATTCATGTGCTGGGTGATATCAGTTAAAAAGGCCAATACGCTGTGAAAATGTGGATCAGACATTTTTCTGATCAGTTCTTTGTTGGTATTATGTTTCTCTATAAACTGCTTTATCTCGTTTCTCAAAGCAAAAAACCACCTCAGACAATTCCCTCTGCTTAGCCAGCGTACTTGTGTGTAGAGCACCAAATCGCCATATACCGCCTCAACTTCTGATAAAAAATTTATAAACTGTCGGTGTGCCAAAGACCGATTCCCGCCTTTTATTAAATTCACACACTTTATTACAGTTTTCATAACATCCTCCACGTCTAGAATCTTGCCACACATCGCCTTCTGGTGTATAATGCAGTGTAATGTTGGACAATGGATTCCAGCCTTCTTTAATAATTCAACTAAACCTGTTTCAGTACCACACATTGACTTAGCACCATCTGTCACTATTGCTGAAAGTCTGTTTATGTCACCGATACCGTTAACAACTTTCATAACTGAGTTATAAATCTCTTGACCTTTGGTCGTATTATACAATGAATCTAAAGCTAGTAGCTCTTCATTGATAATAAAGTCTTTTGGAACAGTTCTTATGTAAATTAAAAGTTGTGCTGTGTCTGATATGTCAGTAGATTCATCCAAAGCCAGAGAACAGTAAGCGGAATTTGTAACGACACTCTTTAATTCACTAGATATATGAGGACTTATTTCCTCAACCCTTCTAGTGACTGTCTGTTTTGATAGTGGAACACTCAAAATTACTGGCAATTTTTTCTTTCCCAAATGCACGCGCCATGTTAATAGAACAACGCTTTACGAAGTCACTGTCACATAATTATTTTTTTGATTTTTCTATCTCTGCGCTTACAACAAACGATGCCATTAAGGAACTTGTTTGTTTTGTTGTTAATGTAGTTAAAACAGATTTCTGAGCACTAACCTTTTTCTTCAAATCGCACACAAGTGTAGAACGTATTGTACCAATGTAGTCCTTGTATTTAGCAGCGTTATGCTGTGTGTAATGCCGTTTAAGATTATACTCTTTATTTACAGACAACACTTGCAAACATACAAGGCACTGCGGTTTGCTATCCTTATTGTTGATAAATAAAAAATCATGTTCCCATTTTTCATGAAAAAATCTGATTTTTTCATTTAATTGACGTTTATTGTTCATATTATACCACGACCGAAGCAACAGACAATGAAAACACAGATTACAACAGTAGCACTGTTTCCTGTTAAAATGGAACTGTTCACTGTAACTCGACAAAATCAGAATGATCAAATCGGATATATAATTTTGACTGATGAAAAAAGGTTTGGAGAGAAAGAAACTGAAAGTAAAATAATTGTGAGGTGAATGTGTTGGGGTGGAGGAGGTGGGTGACTGACAGTGTTTCTTGGCGGAAACTGTTTGAACTCGCCGAACCAAGAGTCGGCTCTAGAACCATTCGTTGGCTTCTTCTTTTGTTTAAGTCGGTCGCAGGATGATCAAAAGGAAAAAAAAAAAGGATGGCCGGGAATGACGTGAAGTCGACGTTAAACTAACTACTAGAGTGTTCCGAGTTTTAAACATAGGTCTACTAGGGAATATTTGAGTTAGCTTTCTCCACGGTAGAAGTTAATGTAACAAATTTTAAATTGCTCAGTGCAACCTGATTTTATTTTTTTATCCGCCGCGGGCTACAAAAAGGACGTCGCGGGCCACTTGTGGCCCGCGGGCACCTAATTGGCCATCCCTGGTCTAAACTATTGGAAACTGCTATTCGTGCTATTCGTTCTATAACTGTCTGCAACGCAAGTGTTCAGCCCTACCCTATCTGGGAGATACTTGTCTTATTGGGGAAATACAGATATACAATTTATTCCCGAGTTGTGATCGTAACCCTGTGCTATAGTCATGAATACACATGAGTGAAAGACATCACCAATGATAGCTTCCGTTTTTTAGATAGCTCAGTTGGCTGTTTTCTCTAGCGTTGGTTTCTCGTGGCAAGGCGCTGTGTCTAGGAGTATGTGTTATCTATTCTGCTTCGGGGGAGCCGCGATAGCTCAGTGGTTAGTGAACTGGACTACCACGGACAAGGGGTAGGGTTTGATCCCAACTGACGGCTTCCGGGTTCACCCAGCCTTAAATGGGTACCGGATTGTTTTCTGGGAAAGTAAAGCAGCACGGGCGTAATACTGACCACATTACCTCAAAAATCATGTGCTGAAGGTCTGTAAAATATAGGGTCACTAACACCATATTTCCCTATACGCCACTTGGCGTGACGGGAGTAAAAAAAAAAAAAAAAAAAAATTGTTTCGGACTGACTATTGTTCTTTGTTTTTTTTTTATGTTGCTGATTATTTTTTTTTTACTTTTTTTTTATGAGTGCTGTAAACATATCTATTCACCCTGCATTGATTCGCTGATCTATCACCTCGGAAACTTCCATCAATACTAATATTCATGTATTAATTATTGTTTATCTCCTACACTTGTGTGGGAAGTCGGTGTCTCGTAGAGCAAGGGATCAGAACTTGTTGATTATTGCTATATAGATATTTTTTCTGTTGTTTGAGGATATTTCGAGTGCTGTAAAAATATAATTTTCTTCATAATTTATTTTTGTCTCTTGCCTTGGAGTTCCCTTAAGTAATATATATTCACTTCTTTGTTATTTTCGTCTACAGCGTATACATCATTTGCTTTTAAATACTTTTCATCTCAAACGTATCTGTCTTAGTCTAAAAAGAAAAAAAAGAAGATCTTTTTACAGCATTTTCCCAATACTGGGGTTCACCAGGAGAACTTATAGGAGAGGATAACAAAATGTCACATGTCCAGTGCAGTCGCTGCAGGGTGTTCAGGTCTAACTTTTCATTTTACCCTCAGATAGAAACAATTTTGTTACATCACTTGGATTAGAACCCGCTTTCTCTTGGTTTGGAGCCCGACAAATTGTCAACACACAGACACACATAACCCCCCCCCCCCCCCCCCCCCCCCCCACCCAACCTTCTTAATCGCTCTCCTTTCTCTAGATATTTATTTTTCAGAATATATATTTTGTTTTGTAACTGTATTGCAATTTTGGTTAGATTTTCATATTTATTAATTGTTTAAAAATTAACTGCATTCCCAGTTATAGTTATTTCAACTCATTCGTGTGATTCTGTGAAGTTTTCTCTGTTTGCTATTAGAGAAGTTAAATCGAAGAGTTAACTTTAATTTTTTGCTGCACAAAAATAAATAAATAGCAGAGGAACAGGGCAGTTCAGAACTACAACTACCTTGGACATACTATAACCAGTGATGGAAAATGTACAACTGAAATAAACAAAAGAATAGGAATGGCAAAAAGTAATTTTAATGTCATGAAGAACATACTATCAAAACAAATAACACCAGGATAAAACTAAGAATAGCAAAATATTACATCTTCTCAATATTCCTATATGGTGCAGAAACATGGACATTAGACCAGAAAACAGAACAGTGAATTGAATCCTTTGAAATGTGGATATATATAAGAATAGGTAGCATTGGATGGAAGGAAAAGAAAACAAACGAGGAAGTCTTAAAACAACTAAAAATGAAAAGAGAACTACTAACACGATTCAAATAAGACAAATGCAATTTTTGGGCCATGTTAAAAGACACAACAGCCTACTAAAAGTAATCCTGGAGTGGAAAATACAAGGTGAAAGAGGTAGAGGCAGACCAAGACTAATATGGACGAGTAACATCAAAAGATGGACAAATCAGCCTATGACAACCTGCACCATCAAAGCGAGAGACAGAGCAGAATGGCGCTCTATGGTAGACAACCATTGTTGCGGATACGGCACTCCATGATCATGATGGTAGGAACAGGGCATAATAATAACCTAGAAAACCCAATTAAAACAATACCTTTTTGTCACGTCATTTCGTTGTCGACAGAGACAGTGCACACCAGGAAGATATTTGAAACATTCACTGACATCTCTTGGCGTGATTTGTTTTCCAGTTTTAACAGTTAATTGATGCTGTCTGTTGGCGCTTGTCTGGCAATTTTAATCTTTGTCTTTCATGGGAATGCTGTTAAACCGGCGTAAGTTACGTCGTGTCGTGGTTTACATCAAACTAGGATATATTTATGCCTTTTGGTTCAAAAAATATTTGACTTGATTCGTGGGCGCTGGGTTTGCTATCACTTATTGACCCTAACACACTCGGCGTGGCAAGGTAGTATGTTTCCAAGATTAACATTGGAGGGTGGAGTAGGGTCTTAACCAGTTATGATTCACTGGTCCAGGCGATAACAGCCAGCAATGAGTTGTTGACCACCTTCATTACTGTGCAGTATTTTTAGCCCCATTTAGGATTATGAACACCTGTCTATCGACAGTTATTGCACAGAGACGTGTTCCGCTTCAGTGATCACACCAAATTGAGGGTATTCTATTTCCTTGTCTTTGTCGGCGTGTCCAGAGAGTGTATCTGCTTGTTTGTATCCCACAAAGCCGAGCGTAACGTCTCAGATAAGGACACTGTCAACATTCAGGCTTTTATCAGATACTTGAGCGATCTTCCAAAGCCCTGACTCGCCCTAATTAAGCCGCCTTATGGTGTGAACATCCGCACCCTATTTCCCCACCCTGGTGCCACTTGGTGCAGCATACTCTCGGCACCGCCTCAGTTGAGATGACTCTACTGTCTCAAACACGTCTCTTCGATATTGATACCTATAGCGAACATCATTATCACCTTGGATAGAATATCATCGCACTAGGTTCCTACTCTCCTCAAAACTCTTTTGACAAGTCTGTGTCAACGCGGTCGTTTTTTTTCTTTTTAGGTTCTGTTTTTAAACTGGGAAAAGTCTGTTTTCTCAAGCTTTGTCCCCTCGCCAAACCCTCGTCAACCGATTGCCTAATTTTCTTTTGAATAGCATCGGGTGAGCACACATCCGATGTGCCAAAACTGCGGCGTGGCTGAGAGTGTTTTCAGGATCACCAGTACCCCGAATAAAGTGATACCGATCGGTTGCAAAATGATCCACTCCAGACACCCCGTTTTGAATTATTAGCGGCACGGAGTCTTGTTGATATTTCAAACTTAAATTTCCTGTGTACGCAAAGCCCCCTCGCTCTACGCTCATTCCTTGGCAAATCCGCGTTGTCTCATTGTGTGGTGGTATATAACGTAAGATTGAATGCTCTTAAAGGGAATCAGTAATTCAAAACTACACACGGTTATGTGATTTCTGTTACCGCTGAAATAACGTATGCCACTTCACGTGTATGTCCTGAAGTTCATTTCTTGTTACCCTACGATATAGGGCGATCACTAAAAGAAAAACTTGCTTGCAGTGAACTGGTCTAACGAGTTCCTTGTAAAGTCAATATTGCACCTTATGTGTCCCCCTAAAGATTGCCTGCTGTACTTGAGACTCAAATCTGACGCACTATCATTTTCTAAAAATAAAGAACATTCACATACAACAGCTACTCTGTAACATTATTCTTGACAACCTATCATCATCATTGAAGGTTAGGCACCTTCATTGCTGTAGGATGTTCAGTAGTGTTGAAAAATCTGTTGGTAGTGTTGATAGACCTGTCAGCAGTGTTGAGAAATATGTTAGTAGTGTTGATATACCTGTCAGTAGTGTTGAGAAATCTGTTAGTAGTGTTGATAGACTTGTCAGTAGTGTTGAGAAATCTGTTAGCAGTATTGAGAAACTTGTTAGAAATGTTCAGAAACTTGTTAGCAGTATTGAGAAACTTGTTAGTAATGTTGAGAGACTTGTTAGTAGTGTTGAGAATCATGGTAATAATGTTGAGAAACTTGTTAGTAATGTTGATAAACTTTTTAGTAATGTTGAGAAACATGTTACCTGTGTTCAGACGCTTGAGAAGCATGTTCGTAGTATTGAGAAACTTGTTAGCAGTATTGAGAAACTTGTTAGTAATGTTGAGAGACTTGTTAGTAGTGTTGAGAATCATGGTAATAATGTTGAGAAACTTGTTAGTAATGTTGATAAACTTTTTAGTAATGTTGAGAAACATGTTACCTGTGTTCAGACGCTTGAGAAGCATGTTCGTAGTATTGAGAAACTTGTTAGCAGTATTGAGAAACTTGTTAGTAATGTTGAGAAACATGTTACCTGTGTTCAGACGCTTGAGAAGCATGTTCGTAGTATTGAGAAACTTGTTAGCAGTATTGAGAAACTTGTTAGTAATGTTGAGAAAAATGTTAGTATTGTTGAGAAACTTGTTAGTAGTATTGAGAAACTTGTTAGAAATGCTGAAAAAAACATTACTTTGATCATATTTGTGAGTTATTGAATGTTCATGTGTGTCTTCTGTTAACCACTCTAAAAGGTTACTGGTATGAGCAAGCAGAAATACTGCAGAGCAGACAAAAGAGTAAATAACAATAAAACGTAAAAAAAAAAACTGGCTATTTTTACATCTGTATTTTTCTTCCGTTTTTTATTACCCTAATGGTAATAATTTTATGACGTATTTTTGTTCTCTTTATTCTACCTATTTTTGAAAATAAAAAACAATCTTCCTCCCCACCGCCAATTCTATCTTCCTCCCCACCGCCACACCTCTTCAGGAATGTATAATTTAGCACTCATTTGCTTCGGAAATATCAAGCTTGTAAATATAAAAACACGAGCTTTAATTGCCCTCATTTCCTCCATTTTAAAAAAAAATCGTCAGTAATGATAACCATGTCTAGAGCCACACATCCAAAAGTACCAGAAGAGAAGATAACTGCTTGTGTCAGACAGAAACTATATTATATAGATAACTTAATTAGAATATTCTAATTCGGTAGAAAATATCAAATTTAAGGACAAATACAAACATCTATGAGCGACAAATTAAAGTCCAGAATAAATAAAACAATCTGGGCACTCAAACAACAAAAAAGTGAACGATATTCACGTTTTTAAATCCGAATATTGTAAACATGAAATACATAAATAAATACGATGATAAGAACGGTAAAAATGAAAGAGCAACATTAGTCAAATTTTGATGAATCACTATGCTTCAGTAGTCTTAAATGTGTGCCGGATTTTTTTTTTGGGAAAGTAAAGCGGCACGGGCCTAATACCGACCACATTACCCCAAAAATGATGTGCCGAAGGTCTGTAAAAATTATGGTCACTAACACCATGTTTCCTATACGCCACTTGGCGTGACGGGGCACTTTACTTACTTTTACTTACTATGCTTCAGGATACAAAACAGATCGCTAATCGGTAGTCAAAGGAAAATATGTTTTATTGCTTTATTACACTTTTAGGAGCTGAAGCTACCCGCCGCATTTTTTGGCCTATAGACTTATTGGCTAATATATTATTATATTTATATAGACATATATATATATATATATATATATATACAAGACAAATGCGATTCTTAGGCCATGTTAAAAGACACAACAGCCTATTGAAAGTGATCCTGGAGGGGAAAATACAAGGTAAAAGAGGCAGAGGCAGACCAAGATTAACATGGACGAGTAACATCAAAAGATGGACAAATCAACCGATGACAACCTGCACCATCAAAGCAAGAGATAGAGCAAAATGGCGCTCCATGGTAGCCAACCTTCGTTGCGGAGACGGCACTCAATGATGATGATGATATATATATATATATATATATATATATATATACTATTATATTACTATTGCTATTGGCATATAGAGTTATTGAGTTATTTTCGGGTCATCATCATTGCACTCCGAACATGTCCATAGGTGCTCAGATCCCCTCCTCAGCAATTCCGTCAGTGTTCAGCGACTGACGACTCCAGTTCTATGTTGGTTGATAAGTCTTAAAAAACATATAGAGTTTGTGGATTTATTAATGTCTATATTTTCTCCATGATCACAGGTAAATATTTCAATAATGGGACCTGTGACAGCCAGACCTCACCTATTTTACACAGAGAAAATAACTGGTACGAATTTTCAGAGGATTGGTAACTATTGGTCCTAAAAAAATTAAAATTTAAAAAGTCCGCTGCACTTTAGGAAACAAGTAATGAATTAATCAGCAGATAATACACAAATATTGCATGAGAAACTTTAACTAACACAGTTGTATAAATCAATAAACAAGTTGCTTTAAAAAATAATATATATATATATATATATATATATATATATATATATACGCATATATATATATATATATATATATTATACATGTATTTATATTATATTATATATGTATAGATATGAATGAGACATATATATTTATATCTGTATGAATTTGTGTGTGTGTGGGAATATTTGTATGAGTATGTGTGTGAATGTATTTGTGTGAATGTATGTGTGTGTATACATATAGTTGTTCGCAAATTCCAAATATGTTGGTGAGTGGAGTTTTAAGCCTCTCTGTTCTAGACTACCAATTTTTGATGTATATGAGAAGGGCAATGACCTTTCTTGCTCTTAGTACATTCTTCAACTTAATGAGCCAGGTATCAACACCTTCTTCAACTTAGTGAGCCAGGTATCAACACCTTCTTCAGCTTAGTGAGCCAGGTATCAACACCTTCTTCAACTTAATGAGCCAGGTATCAACATTCTCTTCAACTTTGTGAGCCAGATATCAACCCTTCTTCAACTTGTCAATGGACTGCTCTGCCAAGTCAATCGCAGTTTTCACTTTAGAGATTGTGCATCACCTTTTCGTGCGTTGTTGGCTGCATTTATTAGAGTAATTGGGATTTTATGGGCGCAGCCATTGTTGTGTGTGCTACGTCATCACAATGGCAGATTGTATATCCCTAAAAACGGCCGTACGCTAATAGTGAAAGGCGGAATGGAGTTTCGTATATGACTTTGCAGCACCGGGGTCACTCCCGGAGGTTCATGTTAGTCAGGAGGGATTCATAATTTCACACATTAACATTGCAGGGAGATCTTACAGTCTGTTGTTTGATGTATGACGGAGATAGTCCGATGACTGTGTTTTATATGTTCGGATTTGAAGTCAGGGTGATGTTCTAGCTTCATTCAAGCGTTATACATTTATTTTAAAACAATGTCGATTATCATTTTCAGGAGAACGTGATCCCTTTGGTCTCTTTCCGTCTTGAAGTTTGCCATACAACATTTGTTTCTGGATATGAATGTTTACCATTTATCTCACATGGCCCAGCCACCTTAGTCTACAACTCTTAAATGCTGCCATGATGAATTGCAGTTTGACTCGTTGTAAGACATAAGAGTCTTATTTTACTTTGTCCTGCCATTTAATGCTCATAATATTTATATTAATAAAACAATTTATATTTTTTACTTAATGAGCTAGGTAGTCAGTCCATATAATACTGATTATAATGGCTGATCTCCCCTCAAGTGTCGGCTGGCTTTGAGTTATCTTCCACTAAAAGAAAGCCTGGAAAATTAGTTGTGGTTTACCACGTGCTTTTTCTTCCCTCTTCTACACATTTTCACAATACACACGCACACACATACACATACACACGCCCTGCATAGAGACCCAACCATGGGTAACCACCCGACTGGGATACCGACGTTCCGACAACACTTGTTCGATTCCCTCTGGAAGCAGTGTGAGTTGTATTCGTGGTTGGAAGAAAAGTATACCCTCGTAGATAGCCCAGCCGCTGGCAGAAACGGGTAGCAGGGAAGTACTCTGGGAAGGTGAGGAATGCCGCCTCGCATCGTGAGTTTCGATGCTTGAAGCGACGCTATCCAGGATTCTCCGAATACTTCTGTATAGGCTGCCGAGCACATATTGGTTAAAACTCGCGTGCTAAGACGCCTAATCAAGTCTCGTACTTCACCTTTGCAGCATCGGGGTCACTCCCGGAGGTTTATGCTAGTCAGGAGGGGTTCATGATTTCACAAATTCACATTTCAGGGAGATCTTACAGTCTGTTGTTTGATGTGCGACGGGGATAGTCCGATGACTAACTGTGTTTCATATGTTCGGATTTGGAGTGAGGGTGATGTCCTAGCATCATCAAGCGCTATACATTGAAAAAAAAATGACCATCGTCATTTTCAGGAAGACGTGAACTTCCGGTCAATATGGTGGATAGGTGACAGAAACCATAAAAGGCTATGTCTGAAAAGTGTTCCTTGTTGCAGCTTCCTCGTAAGTCCGGCTTATTGCAGGAGCTACTGAGTTAAGTGTTCTGTGTACACTGTGGGCTGTGGGTTTCATCTGTTTTGATCGTGTTTCGATATTCCAATTGTTTACGATGAGTGATGATATCGTATGATGGAGAACAGATGGCTATGTTCACTTTCTGTGCGGTTTCGCCTTTTGTCTTTTGGCGTGTGCTGAGACTGCTATGATGGGGACTACAGCTACCTTTCTTTGTTTGGGAGATGAAATAATAATTCAGATGATTCCACTGCACGGGCGGTTGAGCATTTATGGATTTTAATTCGTTTGCAATAATACCGGGCCTTCCATAATCATAACCATAACACTTCACCTTTAGCTTCACTGAATGGCTTATTATATGGTTTGTCATAGTTGTCGTAATATTTCGTATTTGGAAATAGAGCAAGTTTAGATTTTATACAAAGCTCCGATGAATTGACAATTGTTATTGAAAGCAAATAACTTTTGTCCTACATGGCATTTTTGGTTACATGAGGCATGATAACGATGCTAGGGTTTTATCAATAATGAATTTTTTTTTGGTAGTCGCCATCACATGTTATGAGTGCAATGATGATGACCCGCAAATAGCTCAATAACGGTGATGTACATGTTATCTTGTGGCCACACTAATTTGTTTATTATTGATCTTATGATAGCAGAAATACAATTGCTATTTTCTTTTTATTTCTATTCCAATATGATACTGTGCAACCAAATGAATAATAAGAATTATGTAACTCGCAAGAAAGTGAATTTTTGAAGACCAAAACGACTTCTATATTCACGAAGTCTCAAAAGTTTTATGAAGCAAAGAAAAGCAACCTGGTGTGATGCTGACTGCATCAATGTTATTGGACAAATATTTGAACTACCTCCATAATTATCACAAGTTACTAGGGGCGACGTGTACTTTCTATCTATCTATTGACCTTTCGAGCCGTAGCCGGCCCAAAGAGAGTAGACCAAGATACTCCTTCTCTTATATGAATTTTTATTCTAGCAGTTTTCAATTCTTTTAAATATATTTTATCAAATCTCGCTATTTGTCTTTGTTCTGTGCAAGCAGCTCTATCTCATTGAGGGAGCCGATTCCTGCTGCTCTTGCCTCTCTCATTAATGTTCTTCTCAGTGTCTCTCTGGGTCTTCCTCTTTTCCTCTTACCTGTTGTTTCCCACATAAGGGCTTGTTTTGCTATACGGTTATTATCTCTTCTCATCACATGTCCAACGTATGACCATCGTCTTTTCTTGATTACTGAAGATATTAGTGGTTTATTGGCGATTTCTCTACTTTCCTCGATGTGTTCTTTAACTTATCATAAATAATTTTTAAAAATACTGAATCGTTTTCGCTCATCTGTTGATTTCTGTATTGTCAAGACTTATTTTTTCATCTCCGTGGAAATAAAAACGATAACAGGCGCCGGCTTGTACATTTTCGCCACAGAGTTTTAGAGAAAGAAGCTACAGCAGCAATCAAATGAAGTCATGCAAGTGTTTAGAGGAACATGAACAAATGGCATATTTTATTTTTCAAGAATGTTGTTGAATAAAAGTAGCAAAACACATTTTCTTTAAAAGAATGCATTATGTCACGGGTAATTGCTAGTATATTAATAGCAATAAGAGGAAAGAGAATATGAAATAAAAAAATAATTGATGATTTATGCTCATAATTCAAGTTCAGTAATTCAACATAAATAAATTTTTAAAAATCTATACAGAAAATAAAACTATACATAAATTTATGAGTATATTTAATGTATATCTTAGAATGCAATGTAAATACACATTTACCTTCCACTAGATTGAAGTACTAATGTAAATGTCCGTACTACCATTTCTAGAAACTGCAATAATAATCTAGAATCACCAAGAATATTTGCTTATTTTTTATGATTGATAACCTAACATGTGAATCGGCTACACAAGATTTGGGCCTCAAACTGCCTTATCAGCTTAAGTCTCTGTAGCAGTGAATCAAACCCTTTTAAGTCCCTGAATTACTAAAATCATGACGACGAAGAAACAGACAGACGTTACACTCTAAACAGATAAACAGACGAAATCTAGGGGTATCCGTTTAGATTTATAACTAAATTGTGCCTAATGCAACCTTCTGTCGACCGCGGAATCCTCTAGTTTTGTCATTGTAAAACTCTGTGTTATGATCGGAAAGCGTTTTTTGGTAAACAAGGATTAACTAAAAGTATAAGTTTTGGTCTCGGGTCCATTAAGATCTTCAGAGTTTGGAGAGCTACGTTCACGGTCCTTCTGCTCGATACATTTGCTAGGCAGCAAACTTTGAAGGTGTTCCTTTTATTTATCACGAACAAATTATGAAATCTGATAGTAAGATCATTGACTTCGTAGACTCTGCGTTTGCTGTGTAGAAACATGTGATGGTGTTAACATTATTTAAGATGAAAAATATATGAATTCTGTCAGATTTATCATTGGCATGGTAGTTATCTCACTGGCTTCACGATTCAGTGGTCGTAGTTTATTTCCAGGCTAATAATCATCAGCCGACAAAAGTTGGAAAGAAAGAAAATAATAATCATTATCATGTTCAATACTGGTTGGCTCAGGCGATCAAGTTTATCCACAATTCTCTGTCCACAGCGCATCGCGTCAGTTCTGTTAACTATTTACCTTGCCACGACAATAAGCTACCAAGTATTTTTCATCTCTGTTGTCCGCGACGTCTCTTACCCTTACTTTTGCCAGCTGTAACCAAGTATTCTAACCTTCCTCTTTTCAGCATGTTTATGAAAAATATTGATTTCGTCTTTCTGATGTTTCTTAAGAGCTCTCTTTTTTGTGTCGGCCTTTTTGAGAATCTTCTCGTTGGTCTTTTTGTCTGTCCTGGGAATTCTCAACATTCTTCTGAGAAATCCCTTCTCTGTGGCCTCTAATAGAATTTTCTTCAGGAAATAGTAGTAGATGATATAGGAATAAGCATGAGTATATGTATATATATATATATATTTATATATAATACAACGTCTAATCATACAAACAAACAAAAGAAGCGAAAAGAACAGACAATAAAAATAAAACAATTAAAAGATCAAGAAACAAGGAAAACCCTAGAAGAAAAACCAACAGAGGAATTCAAGAAACTCCCTAACGAAGTATGCACAGTAGAAGAAGAGTGGAAAAAAAAAATAATGAAACAGTAACCAACATCTCTAAAACAGTTTGTGGAACGAAGCTAAGAACAAGAGAAGGGAAAAAGAGCACCCCGTGGAGGAACGAAACACTCAGAGAAGCAATTAAAGAAAAGAAGAAACTGTTTAAAAATTGGAGGAAGACAAAGAACCAAGAAAAATATGAAAAATATGCCTTAGTTCGAAAAAGAGTTAAAATTTTGATCAAAGAAGCTAAGCAAAGAATTGGACAGAATTCGGACAAACATAAGCAGGAGCAAAACACGGCAAAGACGGACAGCCAATATCAAATAACCAATGTATGCAACAGAGATGGAAAGAATATTTTGAAGACTTGTTAAACATACCAACTACAAATAAGACAACAAAAACCACGCTAGAACTCACAAATCCTGAACCCAACATCATAAAAGAGGAAATCGAAGAAGTAATCAAATATGCACCAAGAAATAAAGGACCGGGGATAGATAACATACCAATAGAAATAATAGCAGCAGCAGGAGAAACAGGAGTGCAATGGCTGCACATAATATTTAATGCAGCATGGCACCAACAACAAGCCCCAGAAGACTGGCAACAGGGAATCATCATACCAATATGGAAAAAGAAAGGTAGCAAAAGAGACTGCAATCAATATAGAGGTATATCTCTTCTCAGCCATGTAGGAAAGCTATACGTCAAAATCTTGGAAAAAAGGCTGAGACCAATAATAGAACTACAGTTAAGCGATTCTCAAATGGGGTTCCGAAAAAACAGAGGATGTACAGACGCACTATTCACATTAAAACAGTTTGCAGAAAAAAACGACAGAACACAATCAAAACTTATACATAGCCTTTATTGACCAGTAAAAAGCATTCGACAGAGTAAACAGAGAACAACTGTGGGTGATACTAACAACATAAGGAGTAAGCCTACATCTAACCAACCTTATTAAAGGTCTCTACATCAACAGCAGCTGCAGGGTCAGAACAGCAGCAGGTTACACAGACCACTTCGAAGAAGTTAGATCAGGCGTAAGACAGGAGTGCGTACTCCCCCCCCCCCCCCCCCCCTTCCCTATTGTTTATTACATACATGGACTATATATGCAAGCTAGCCAACCCATCAGAGAAAGAGGAGATCAACGAGCTTTTATTTGCAGACGACCAGGCACTAATACATGAAACAATAGAAGACCTACAAGAACACTTAAACAAACTCAACATCTCAGGCACAAAATACAACATGAAAATCAACATCAACAAAAACAGAAGTCATGAATGTCGCCAAAAATCAACATAACTATAGAAGGCAGACAACTAAAACAAGTCGAGGAATTAAAATACCTGGGAAGTCTAATGACAAACGATAATTCTCAAACAGCAGAGATGGAATCAAGATGCAACAAAGCTTGTCAAATCATTGGACAGTTATCACCACTATTGTCCAACAAGGAAATAACTCTGGAGGCAAAACGAGCAATATACAATACAATCTTCATCCCAACGTTGTGCTACCAATGTCAGACCTGGACCCTAGATGCAAGAACAATAAGAATAATAACCTCTACAGAGATGAAATGTGTTAGACAAATGACAGGAAACGGTCTGAGAGATAAGATCAGAAATGAAGAACTGAGAAAAAAGCTATGAATAGCCCCCGTCATAGAATATATAAGGAAACAACAGATAAAATGGTTTTGGCCACGTGACAAGACAGAAAGATCAAAACATAACACAACGAGCCTTCAACAAACGTTGTGAGAACACCAGATCCAAGGGTCGACCACGAAAAAGATTGGTCGATGGAATATTAGAAGCACTAGGAAACATAACAGCAGCAGAGGCGAACAGAGAGTAAAAGACCGCAAATTATATCTCTCCTCGACGCTGAAAGGCAGATGAGGAAGGAAAGAGGAAGAAGAATCATAGAAACATGTTAAGTACATCAAATGCAATGTTTCGAAATGTACCTGCAAAAGTCAACTGACCCTCGTTCCTTATTATTTTTCTGTTTTAAATTACCTTTAAAACATTTACTTTCCTTTACGTCTGCTACCTTACAGCGTCGAGAGAAAGTGAGGAGTTCGATCAACACTGTGTCATCATGTCTGTCACTCTCTCAAGATGCTCATCCTGATTTACGCTGTTTCACACGAGTAGCCCCACAGCTTTCTAGGTCTAGGTTTCCTCCTTTTCACATTCATTGTGATCGTTAATTTTTTTCTTAGGGATGCTGTATAGCAATGGTCACGTTACCAGTCTAAACCGCTTCATCTGTTTATCTTTAAGTAATTCGACACGAATGTAACGGTAAAAAGTAAAGTAAAGAGCCCCCGTTACGCCAAGTGGCGTATAGGGAATATAGTGTTAGTGACCATACAGTTTACAGACCTTCGGCACATGATTGTTGGGGTAATGTGGTCGGTATTACGCTCAATGTAACAGTAAAAGGTAAAGTAAAGAGCCCCCATTACGCCAAGTGGCGTATAGGAAATATAGTGTTAGTGACCATACATTTTACAGACCTTCAGCACATGAGTTTTGGGGTAATGTGGTCGGTATTACGCCCAATGTAACAGTAACTAATTTCTATACACCCCCCAGTCTGATTCTGTTTCTTCACATAGAGTTCTATATCATTCTCACATATATCCTGTTAATTTTTACGGTTTTTCGCCTGTCCCTGTTTTGGTGTTTACGTTTAGAATTCATAGAAGAGTGTTAGAGGTAATTTGTCGTATTTAAACCAGTTTTTGTTTCTGCTGTTCTATATAAGTTGCGGTAAACCGATATTTGGAACCTTTGTATTCCACTATCAAAACACTTGTGTTCTTTGGAACTCAAAAGTTGAGTAAATCGCCTTCGTGAAAGTTACACAAAGAAAGTAACATTGGTAGCTTTCTGGTTAACTCGCTGGCTTGATAATAAATTGACGAGGGTTCAATCCCAGCCAGCCACTGTTCAGCTGAGGCTGCTGAATTAAATAATGGTACCTGACTATAGAGTTGAAAGAGGTATTAACATGGAATGGAACACAAGACCCTATGTTTCCTGTCAATGCAATAGAAGAGCAAAAGACCGCAAATTATATCTCCCCTCGAAGCTTCAAGGCAAATGAAGAAGGAAAGAAGAACTGTTTCTTTGTACTGTAAAGTTTAACACATTCATCATCATCATTGAATGCCATCTCCGCATCGAAGGTTGGTTACCATGGAGCGCTATTCCACTCTGTCTCTTGCCTTAATGGTGCAGATTGTCATTGGTTGACTTGTCCATCTTTTGATGTTACTCGTCCCTGTTAGTCTTGGTCTGTCTCTGCCTCTTTTACCTTGTATTTTCTCTTCCAATATTACTTTTATTAGGTTGTTGTGTCTTTTACCATGGCCCAAAAATTTCATTTGTCTTGTTTTTATTGTGTTTAGTAGTTCCCTTTTTATTTGTAGTTGTTTTAAAACTCCATCGTTAGTTTTCTTTTCTTTGCATCCAATTCTACCTATTCTTCTATAAATCCACATTTCAATGCTTCAATTTTCTGTTCTGTTTTCTGGTCTAATGTCCATGTTTCTGCACCATGCAGGAATATTGAGAAGATGTAACATTTTGCTATTCTTAGTTTTAGCCCTGGTGTTATTTGTGTTGATGTTAGTATATTTTTCGGGAATTTAAAATTACTTTTTGCCATACCTATTCTTTTGTTTATTTCAGTTTTGCATTTTCCATCACTGGTTATAGTATGTCCAAGGTAGTTGTAGCTCTGAACTGTCTCCAGATGTATTCCTTCAACTTTGATATTTAATTGTAGGTCTTGAGAATTTTCTTTGTTTATGATCATAATTTTAGTCTAATATCTAGTACATATATTTTGCTTGTCATGTTTATTACATTAAGTAACTGTTGTAGAGCTTTAGTATTTTCTGCTAGTAATACAGTATACAAAGTTGAACGCATTCGAAAATAAATGTCTAAGGAAAATACTTGGTATAGAATGGAACGAATTCAAAACAAACGAGGAAATTAGAGAAATCGCCAATCAACCACTAATATCTTCAGTAATAAAGAAAAGACGATGGTCATACGTTGGACATGTGATGAGAAGAGATAATAATCGAATAGCAAAGCAAGCCCTCATATGGAAACAACAGGTAAAAGAAAAAGAGGAAGACCCAGGGAGACACTGAGAAGAACATTGATGAGAGAGGCAAGAGCAGCAGGAATCGGCTCCCTCAATGAGATAGAACTGTTTGCACAGAACAGAGACAGATGGCGAGATTTAATAAATATCTTTAAAGAAAACTGCTAGAACAAAAATTCATATAGGAGAAGGTGTATCTTGGTCTACGCCTATGGGCCGGTTACGGCTCGAAAGGTCAATAGATAGAATACAGTATCATCAGCATATCTTAGGTTATTGATTATCTTTCCATTAATGTTTAAGCCTGGCGTCTCTGTGATGTTTTTAAAGATTTGCTCAGTGTATAGATTGAACAAGCTTGGTGACAGGTTGCATCCTTGTCTTACTCCTCTTTTCATATCAATAGGTGTTGTGTTCTCCTTGTTATATCTAACACAAACACATACACATATTACTACTACTGTCTCTTTGCCAGGATGTATTTTAGCATTCAGATCATGACAACAAATAATTACATTTGTTAGTAAGTTCCCCTCGGGTCGACGACGCTCCACATGGGGGAGTCATCGCTCTTCTCAAATGACGATTTGCTGCTGTTTTCAAGGGTCTTTGTTGTTTTCAAGTCCCATGATGAAACCCTTTCTAATGATTGTTCAGCGAAGTGTTTATTGCGACCATTCTCGTTTCTTTTACTAGGAAGATTTGCAAATGAATGCCTGATGGGCAAATCTTTATTCATCAATTCAGATTACAAGACCATATTTTCAACACCTTCTTATACAGCTCTACAGATTTACTTGTTTAGTTTCTTTATCTCCTCATTTGTCTTTCTATCTATTGTCCTTTCGAGCCGAAGACGGCACATAGGGCAGAACCACAATCTCAAAAACAGAAACCTTGCGTGCCAAAGTGGCACATATTGCAAAGATCACTGCTCTAAAATATATGGCGCTGTTTCCATAACAATACTTTTTACAATGACAGCTTGTCAAGTCATTGATCAATCTCCTTAGTCGCCTCTTACGGTATGCCTGGAAGGTCACAGTGTCACTTTTCTTTACTTCCCACATAATGAGGCCCCGGTAACACGCGGGAACATTTGTCTTTACCTCTGATAAAATATGACATAATGTTTGTCGATTATTTGAAGATTTTCGATTATTTGACGATGATTTATTTATAGGACGAAACAGCACGAGTTGCAGTGCTTTAGACTGGAGGCAAATAATAATAAATGGGTTTTATAGAGGGAAACTTTCGTGCTGAGAGATCAGCGAATAACTTCAGGGAAAGAGGTATTATATTTACAACACTCGGAAAAAAATCCAAAATAATCAATAACAGAAGGAAAGGAACAATTGCTGGTCCGAAGTAGGATCGAATACGTACTCCTCGGCAGAACACCTTGCCACGAGCACCAAACGCTAGAATACACCAACTTAAATTACTGGAAACTTCTATTCGTGCTGTTTCGTCCTATAACTGTTGGTCTGCAACGCAAGTATTAAGCCCTACGGGAGATACTTGTCTAATAAGAAACTACAGATATACAATTTATTCCCGAGTTGCGTTCGTAACTCTGTGATATAGTCACGAGTGCACATGCGTGAAAGATATCGTCAATGATAGCTACTCTCTTAGGTAGCTGAGTTGGCCGTGTGTTTAGCGTTTGGTTCTCGTGGCAAGGCTCTGTGCCGAAGTGTACAGGTTCGATCCTGTATGGCCCACCTATTTGTCTTTGGTTTTTTTTTTATTGACTATTTGTGATTGTTTCCTTGTGACGTAAACATATCTCTTCCCTTGAAGTTATTCGCTGATCTATCGCCTCAGAAGTTTCCCTCTATACTAATATTAATTTAATGCGGTCGTTAGCAAATAAGACGAAAATCGGTTCCATTCAGATAGGATCTAGGCGCTTTTGCTCACTATAGTATATTAAATACAATTCTAACCTTGAAAACTACTTTGCAACTGCCACGACTGCCTTGGACAACCGATGTTCATTTCCAGCTCCACTAGGGTTCAAATAGTATATATTATTATATAACATATTATGTTTTTATCGTTGGATACTTAGTAATTTATTCTGATGTACGAATTTTTTATAACGTTGGAAATAAGAATAGTTAATCTTGTGTTTATAAAGCAATTTGTAACTATCATAATACAGAATCAAACAGTATGGCACCTGCTTAGGGTATTAATTACGTATAGAGTTGATGAACTATATTTAGAGTCAATGAATTAACATTTATATTTGTCTGGAAGTAAAAATGCTTATTCGCAAGTACATGTTTAATAATCGCCGAGAAGGGACAAATAAGTTATGTGTTTTGTTTTTTAAAGTCGTTAACAATTTTCTGTTTTATTTTTTTATTTCAAGAAAGGCAGATTTGAGCAAAAATATTTTCACAACTTTTTTTTTTTTAATAAAGATATACATTTTCTATTACATTACATTTGTACTAACAAAAGAGAAAGAAACAAAATGGAAATATCTTGAATGTTTGTTAATAAAAAAAATATCGGGCGTTAAGCACTTGCGAAAAATAGGAAAGATGCCAATAAGCCAGACTGGTATTCCAACGAAAACAAGCGACAAGCTGAACAAGGTGGGATACTCAGTGAAGCCGTCGTCCAATCGCCGGATTCCTATTGTCTTAGCGTGCCTGGTCTGTTTGCATGTGTACAAGTTGGGTGGGCAAGCAAATATGACGTTCTCATTGCCCAACTTAGTGACAAGGCGTCAGAGGAAAAGAGTAAATTTGCCGCTAACTCTCGATGCTAGCAAAGACTGAATGACTTTCACCAGGCAGGCCTCGAGTTGACGAGACATGAAGGCTTCTGTCCAAATGACTGCTTGTATGTGCATCTTGTTCACTTGTTGGATATTTGTCACGGAGTTTGCCCGGCAAATGTCCCTGGACAGAAGCCACTGTTGTAGAGGGTTGACGTAGTTTGGTTATCTATAAACTTCATTGTTTGCCGTTGAGCAAGACCCTGGAATACCTGGTAGGAAGTTAACAGGACAAGTTTATCAAATTTGACAACTGATGGGACAGTTCTGGCAAGCCGAATCGTGAACTTTGACATTAGTGTTGTCAGTCAACATGAATCGACTGGCGTAATTTAGCGCTTTTGTTTTCTTTCTTCCGCTTTGAGAAATGCTCCGATCATGTAGTGTTAGGTGCAGTCCTTGCATCACAGGATGGATGCATTAAACGTGCAGCGTTGTCGAACATTCTAGCAGAGACAATCACATATGGTGACTGGAATGATACACTTGCAACACTCTGTGTAAAGACTTGTTCTAAATCACCGCCCCTTGCTAGGCTCGTACATTTCTCACAAATCTGTTGATTTAATTTACAATGTATGTCGTCCTCTTGTCCTAGTGTCTTCAAATTTGCTCTCTTACATAGATCTCACGTAGCATAATATCTATAAAATGCATTAAAAAGGCATACTTTATTTAGAGACTAGATTGGCATTACTGTCATCTCTGATTGTTTGCTACGACTACTAATTAGTGTTTATTTGTCGAACTTTCAGTAGAGTTTAACTTTGTAGTTTTACATTTATTTTCAAACTATTATTATTACATTTTTATTTAAGATAATCTTTAACAATTCATTTCCTTTTCTTATTCTAATTTATGTGGGTATGTGTGTATATATGTGTGTATTGTCTGTCCCTGCAGAATGCCAGCTTTCCAAGGCAACCCAAAATAGTTGTATATTCTCTGTAACCACAGTAAAGCTATAATCTACAGGTTGGGGGAAGGAGTGGGGGCGGTTGTTTTTACTTTATTTATTTACCTTAAAGTACTTTCTCTAAAGAAGATACTTTTTATTTTTTTTTTAAATGAGGTATTGTAAACGTCATATGAAATAAATGTCCGTTAACTTTGAGAACATATATATATACACATATTCGATCAAATATGACACGAATACTATACTCTAGAGGGGATAGCTTAGTGGTTAGTGAACTGGACTATAAAAGACAAGTGTTAGGGTTCGATCCCAACCGACGGTTTCCGATTCACCCAGCCTTTAATGGGTACCAGCATTTTTTTCTGCGAAAATAAAGCGGCACGGGCGTAATACCGACCACATTAACCCAAAAAATCATGTGCCGAAGGTCTGTAAAATTTATGGTCGCTAACACCATATTCCCTATACGCCACTTGGCGTAAATTACTTTTCTTTTTTACTATACTCTAGAAGCACATCATGGTAAAATAATGGCCGGGAAACATTCACTTAAAAATGTAAATTCAGAAGGATTATATTACTTCTGACGGTCTGTCCGTCTGTAAGAAATAGATTCTGATACAAGTAAAAACACTAGTTAGAATGGCTAACCTGTTTCATTAGAGGAAACATCTCTGATTACAAACACCTGCTCTCTTGCAGGAACGTAAATGAAAATCCCGCATAGGGAATCAGCCGCCAGCAAATTCTCACTGAAGACGAATGCTCTTGACAACAAAGTCCAACGAATTTGCTAGTAATTGTAGAAATAAGATAAAGAATATAAATATAAGAAATTACATTTTCATTCCTGGTCATACGTTTTTAACTACTAAGATTGTTCAATTTTCTTCCCATCAGATCTATATCCAAGTCGTTTGTTCATTCACTTTTCACTTCTGTCAGGTCAGATCATCCTGTGCTATCAGTCAAGTGATACACTGTACGTATGGATATTTTGTGAAGATTTAAAAAAAAAACCAAAAAAAACTGAAGGCCGACTTTGTATGCATGCTATATATAGGTCGAGTCATTGCCGCAGTCAGAAATACGTCACCTTTGTCTACGACCCAGGACATGCGGGAGTACGGGGAAATGAAAGAGCGGACATATTGGCTAGCCACTGCCATTGAAGACAGTCAACCGTCTTCGGGCGGATATCATCAATGTCCTCCGAGATGTGGAAAGGGCACAGGACTTTGATAACCGTGATTCCACGTCACTCCTTGGATGAAAGAGATGGGGGTTAAGATGGCCACAGCCAAACACGAAAAACTTAGTGGGCGTATAAGAAGACTTATCAACCTACACAGAACTGGAGTCAGTCGCTGGACACTGCGGCACTTGCTGAGGAGGGGATCTGAGCACCTATGGACATGTTCGGAGTGCAATGATGATGACCCGCAAATAACTCAATGAAGATGGCCATGCACTGTACATAGAATTTTCTGTCAAACGACTGGTTTACGATTGTCATTGTGTTTGTAACATAGAAAATAAATAACCTAGAAGTTGAAAAAATATATTTAAGAACATAGAATGTGTATAATGGGAAAGTTATAAAAGAGAAAAGAGACAAGAAAATGATAACATGAGAATGTTAGAAAATACATAATAAAAAAATAGGTAATAATATACAATAATAAGATAGAAAAAACACGAGGAAAGTAAACAAAATGTATAATGAAGTAGTCAATAGTTCATCACCATCATTATCATCATCATCCAAATCACCAAGTAGTCACCACTTCTGTCTAAAAATTGACCTAGACTGCTGGTCTAGGTGATAGCATCGTTGGATAACTTTCTATTTCTACTGCTGTTTTTTAGTTCTTTTATTTACTTCATATGAAACAATTTTTTTCTTTAAAACTGCTTTGCATCTTTTCCTCTATTTCTATTCCTTTATTTCCTTTCCCTCAGATTTGTTACACTAGTCACAATACATAAATGTGTTTCCTTCTCACAACACGGTCACAATGAAAATGACTGTTTCTTCCTGATGTTGGAAATAAATCGTCGTTTTGCTTTGGTTTTTTGGTCCCAAATTTTCGGTTTAGCGATTTATTTTATCCTGAATATTCTCTTCTGTAGAACTTCGTTTATGTGACAATCAACGATTTTCTTGTCGTATTCTCTTGTCCAAGATTCGTTTCGTATACACCCCGACCAGCTCTACATGATACTGGAGACAACTTTTTCTCATTGCCATAAAAAAAATGTGTCGCAGAATGTCTTCATTATTCTTTCAATGATGTTGTCACCTGAGTTATTTTACACAAGATCTCAATTGTACCTCTGCCGTTAAAACCTTTACTGTGTTTTCATTTATTTTTTTTTAAATACTGTTCTATAATGTGACTTCCTATCAAATCACTATTTGAACATCTTCACTTTAATGCATTACAGATGCTATGACATATTCCAACCTCATGAAGAGTTAAAACAACTTGTCTTTGCTCTCAACTCTCAAGGTGAACAGAATGTCCAATAGTAAACAATGAAAATTATCTCTATTTTAAACTGTTCAAGTGAACCTTCATAGTCCACTTGGCTATTTTAAAAAATTCAAAATATACATTTTTTTCTCTTCTTTTTGTGTATATATATTGCCCCATCAGGAGTGCTATCGATACAGCAATTTATGAGAATTTTACTCTACAGGATACCAGCTAGAAACGATAATTCAGCCAATCTTTTTTTAGAACTCAGCATTGAAAACGTAAACAGAAGACACTGTAGAGCCAGCATTGACATCCTTGTCTATATGTGAACCTTCGTAACAGAGATTGGTAAACTACTAAACCCAGTAGCATCATATTACACACACACACACACACACACACACACACACACACACACACACACACACGCACATCTTCTTTCTTTTATCCAGTTCTACCTTTTGCCTGTAGACAATCCCAGGATTAAGTCAATGATGTATTTTCTATCAAGGTCACTTTTTGTGGCTTCATACATATTGACATTATATAGTTTTAATGTGTCGTAAATTCCCTCACTACCTTGAACATACTATAACCAGTGATGGAAAATGTAAAACTGAAATAAACAAATGAATAGGAATGGCAAAAAGTAATTTTAATGCTATGAAAAATATACTAACATCAAAACAAATAACACCAGGCCTGAAACTTAAAAGTGCAAGATGTTATATCTTCTCAACATTCATGTATGGTGCAGAGACACGAGCATTAGACACGAAAACAGAACAGAAAATTGAAGCCTTTGAAATGTGGATTTATATAAGAATAGGTAAAATTGAATGGAAAGAAAATAAAACAAACGATGAAGTCTTAAAACAACTAAAAATGAAAAGAGAACTACCAAATACAATTCGCACAAGACCAATGAGATTTTTGGCGAATTTTAAAAGACACAACAGCCTACTAAAAGTAATATTGGAAGGAAAAATACAAGGTAAAAGAGGCAGAAGCAGACCAAGACTAAAATGGACGAGTAACATCAAAAGATGGACAAGTCAACCTATAACAACCTGAACCATCAAAGCAAGAGACAGAGCTGAATGGCGCTTCATGGTAGCCAACATCATGTGCAGAGACGGCACTCAATGATGATGATGATGAAATTTTCTCAATCCATCTTCTTCTTCTTCAACCTCTATATCTTGGTTGTTCCATTCTGTTGTTATAAGCTCTTGACGCTGGTGCTAAAGGGTTCAAGTGCAATAAATGTTCAAACCATTTTAATCTTTGTTTCGATATGTTTTCGATTACTGGTAGAATTCCAACTTTTACAATTACTATACAAAGATCTAACACTGTCTAATAGGAACAAAAATAGTTTCAAGTAACAGCTGGAGTCAGACAGAGATGTGTTTATCCCCCGTACTGTTCATCACACACACACACACACACACACGCGTGCATGTATACGTATACACAGATAATTATAATTACCATTAGGAAATGTACCAGTCAAATACCCGAGGATAAAGAGATACGGCGAAGACGATGGCGCTGGATGGAACACAAACTGCGGAAGCCAACCTAGAGTATTACACAACAAGCTCTTTTTTAGAACCCACCCAAAAAAAAAAAAATAAAGAGGAAGACCAAGATATTAGCGGAGAAGATATCATGAAGATGATGTGGAACGAATGGAGTGATCTTTTAGAATGGCAAGAAACGGCTTGGAAAGTGTTTGTTGAAGACCTATGTTTCACAGGGAGCTGAAAAGGTAGAAGACGAAAATACACACATAAAATAAGCATAAAGTCAACCAAAATAGGTTTCAGTAAAAACCGAATAGAACAAATGTATCAATGAATCTCATTCCATATGTTGTTATCATTATATCGTGAAACAGGAGAAGACAATCAATAAATGTTTCCACGATAAAAATACTCGTACTATTACATACAACGTGAGTAGTTGTTTAAAGTTTAAAGCAATTTATATATCTATATATTATATGTATATATCAATAAATTAAAAAGTGTATATAATGCCATTGCTTGCGTCATTTCTAAATTCATACAGAATATTCCATAAATTATTATATCCACTGTTAATGTTCATCAGATGAAATTATAACGTGAAAAGTAATAACATTTATTATTTTAAAAATCAAATATATCAAACTAATAAGTTTGAGGCACAGATTCGTCTGGTATGAGGTAACAACAAGTTTGGAGATCCTCAGTGTTTAAAATACTTTTTATCTTATAAATATTAATATACTAAAATATCATCTTTGTACGATGATACACACTGGAAGAAGTGTATCTTATGTGTATCTTGTGTGTAAAATATCACTTTTGTGTGATGACACAAGATGGAAGAATTGTCTTAAAATATCATCTTTGTGTGATGACACAAATTGAAAAAAATTGTCTTAAAATATCATCTTTGTGTGATGACACAATTTAGAAGAATTGTCATACAATATCATCTTTGTGTAATGACACAAGTTGGAATAATTGTCTTAAAATATCATCTCTGTGTGATGACATAAGTTTAAAAAATTGTCTTAAAATATCACTCGTGAGAATGTAGCCGACTCAGGCTATCTTCACCCTCAAGTGCTGCAAAATGTGTAGAATTAAATCTAAAATGCCACGCTGTGGCTCAAACAAGTCGCGGTGGAGTGCACATTTTTTAGAAGCAAATATTGTTTTCTTTGTGTTACAAATAAGATGTTTCTTTTTGTCTTACCAGTGGCAGTTAAGATTTTCGTTGAAAGTGTTTGTGATTGTTTTGTTTGTTTTTCTGAGTGCAAGTACATATGTTTGTAGTAGAGTTTTAACTTGGACAGGGACTGTACTCTTGGTGGAAAGTGTTTCGTTGCTCCATTCTATTTTTTGTTGTATGTTTGTGTTGCGGATTGTTAAAAATAGCATTCTCAAAATTTTTCCGACATGAAACCAAGATGTCTGGACCTTGGAGTGGTGTTTCAGCTTGATGTTGTGCAATTTTTAGACAGAAGTGTCAGATTTTCTGACTTTGCAGATCTGAGGATTAACTATGGGAAATCTAGTTCAGTCACAAAGTATTCCCTTAGACAATGCCCAAAGAGACACGCTCGCAAACAGGGACATGTTTGTTGTGCATGGTCTAGTACATGGCAGGAATCTGGAAGGGAGCGAGCAGTACGTGTCTCCTAACAGTGTCCCAGTGGCAGACAGAGTTGGCGGTTGACAGAAACAACACAGAATTGCTTGCAGAGAAGGTAAAACCTCGACTGACACTCGGCAAATACGCCTCCAAAACATGGCATTCGCGAGGATCTGTGACCTGAGTATCGTTAGGTGATGCGAGGAGACACAGGACTAGCAGGCTTAGACCATGGTTAGGCGTATCTGTGAAACGGAGAAATAGAAATAATGATTTATTTGACTAGAGAGAAAAGAGAGAGAGAGAGGGACATAAAGAAATAAAGACAGAGATAGCAGAGTGTAAGAAATAAAGAACAAGCGAAGGAAACAAAAAGCGTAATGTGTAAATTGTTAGAGAAAATTAAGAGAAAATAGAAATGAAGAAAGAGAGAGAGAGAGAGAGAGCGAGCGAGAGAGAAAGGTTTGATGACAGACACGAAGTAAATAAGTGAAAAATAGAAGTGATGAGGGGACGTAAAGACAAAGAAATCATAATTGAGAGAAAGAGAGGAAAGGGCAGAACAGAGCAGAGACAAAAAAAATAGGAAGGATGAGAAGACATAGAAAAAGGTTGGCGAAGAGAGAGAGAGAGAGAGAGAGAGAGAGAGAGAGAGAAGAGAGTGGATTACAAAGAAGCGAAAAAGGATTACCTTATGGTAAATCCTTTTCCTTCCTTCATTCAATCCATCGATCCATCGATCCATCCATCCATCCATCCATCCATCCATCCATCCATCCATCCATCCATCCATCCATTCAGCTATACTGTAATTTAAAGCGTTTTAAATTTTGTAGATGGATTAAGTAGGTTTCATTATCTCTGCTCTTCCCTTACTTTCTTTCCCCGCTTCTTTGTCTTCTCTCTCTCTCTCTCTGTCTCTCTCTCTCTCTCTCCCGCTGTTTCTTTCTGCCCATCCATTTTTGCCATCTATTGCATGCAGTCGTCTTCCCAATTTCATCAACAGGAAAGGTTTCCCTGCTTACCGTGAATAAAACATGCGTGATTCATTATGTGCTTATTGCTTATATTGCTTTCCACGTGATCTCTTTTATATTTAGAAGCAGAGATCAGTGAAACAAAATCGGATCTCTTCTTCAACCAACCTTTATTTGAACGTTTGCTTTAAAACTATTGAGACCCACGCAATTACCACCATCATCAACAGTAATGTCCATCTCCATTATTCTCGCGTTATTTATAATTTGTTATCTGGTGTCAAAGATATTTTTGTTTTAGGTCTTTAGTGATTTTGATTTCTTGAGCTCAATTATTAGAAGAAAAGAAACAACAAATTCATTGTTGATTTTTTAAAAAAATATGGAATTATTGAGTTATATTTTTTAAATTTGCCAGTTTAACTTTTTTATTCTCTGAGAGTGGGCTTTCCTTTTTCTTTCAAAAGTCTTTTCCTGGCCGATGGACAAAATAAGTAAATTACGTTCTTTAAAGTGTTGTCGCAGGAAAGTGAAGTAATAAACTTTGCCACACTAGATCATAGCATTTGAAGATGAAGAGAACTATACTCTCTCTCTCTCTCTCTCTCTCTCGCTGTTATTACCGTCTCCAATTTTAGTGCCAGGTAGCACTTGTTATCAGCTGGGTACTGCAGAGCACTATGCGGTAAATGAACCCACACTCACTTAATCGTCAAACCAGAACATTCTGGCGCAGAAGAAGAAAGTTTAAAGCAGTTTTCTGGCAAAATTTGGCAATTTCTGCCCATCGTTCGCATCTTATGTGACATTACAGTTGTTTTATAAATGCAGTTCTTTATCTCTGAGGTACACAGTTACGTCCCCTTACTTTTAATTACAATTACAATTTATTGACAGTAAATATAGCCCCATCACTAATCATGCTCCATGAAAAATATCCCTGAGATACATTGGCACGGGTTTATACAGATGGATCGGCAATGAAGCATCAAAGAAGGGAGCAGTGGCATGTATATAACCTGCCCAAGGGGAAAGAGAAATGCACACTCTCTTCCAGCCGGAAAGAAAGGTGTACACATTTGAAAGCAGAAACGATGGCACTCCACATAGCCATAGAAGTTCTCAACACACAAGAGGCCCAATTTCAATAAATTATAATTTTCACCGAAGCAAAGTCAGTCATGCAAGCAATGTCAAGCCCAACAGAGACTCATCCAAGAAATAAAGAACATAAGATCGCTGTCAGAAACGATAGAACTAGTCCTGCAATGGATGCAAGCACATTGTGGCATTCCTGGAATTGAGAAAGAAGATGAACTCGCAATAGCAAGTGTGAGTCTTCAACAGTCCAACCAAACCTCAGAGACTTATAGAAAGACAACTCTAGCAATTATGTAGATGGTTGCTCCTAGGTCGTTATTCTGCTGTTGATACACAGGGCGAGAAGCTATCTAGAGATAACAAGGGTATATGAGAGGACATGTTAAAAGTGTGGTTCTATTCCTATTAAGTATTGGCTATTTTAAAAAAAATCACACTGTAGATGATACAGGGAATATCCACCGATAAATGCTGCCAAATGTAAGGTAATAGAGCTAAAATATTTTTTGTTTAAAACAAAACGAGAAAGGTGGGTTCATCAAAAAACGTGACGAAATCCAGCGCATGAGAATGAAAACTTTCAAGTCAAGCAAAGATCCGGCCTGCTGAAGACGGAGTGTGTCGGTCACGGCGCAGGGCAAAACTTCAGGACATCCACTCAAACATCGTCCACGTGACCAGTTCGTCTTGTGTTCTTACCCCTCCATCATTGTGCAGAACAAAGAGTCAAGTTTACACAATCAAAAGACTGGAATGCTGATGAAGAAGATTATAACATTCAGCTGTGATACATTTAGATTTATAACATTCAGCTGTGATACATTTAGATTTATAACATTCAGCTGTGATACATTTAGATTTATAACATTCAACTATGATACATTTAGATTTATAACATTCAACTGTGATACATTTAGATTTATAAAATTCAACTGTGATACATTTAGATTTATAACATTCAACTGTGATACATTTAGATTTATAACATTAGTTTTTAATAAATGACGTGCACGTTTTCTTATAATGTTGATGATGTCATATTCAACCATTTTTAACCTCTCGTACATCCCTGGGTGTGCTTGTTTATATTAACGAGTGTAATTTTTTGGGGAAAAAAACATCTTATGATAAATGTAAAGACGCCTACACAACATTTAATGACATATAAAACCATATACATATATATTACTGTACACATCAGTTATATACAAAACATTTAACGAAATTATAAATCAAAATAAAAAGCAGGACCTTTCTCAAAGAATACCTCTATTTGAACATTTAGACAAATTGTACACATTCGTAAGCAGAAGTAACACACTTTTATTTTCTTTCTTTGTTTTAATCTTCTCTAAATCTTTTTTTAACTCTTCAACATATTCTTTAGTTTTTTTCTCTCGTTCTTTTTTGTTCATTTCTTTACTCTAATCCGCTCCACAATCCCACTATTTCCAACGTCCTCATTCCTTCACCTCACGTCAAGTAGTGTCCCAGCAAATGCTGGCGGGCACGACTTTTTACGAGACTCTTTGAGTGTTAAGCTGACAACATTCCAGACAATTCCTGTTTTTGATCCGATTAAGCAGTCTCCTCCGTGAGGGCAATCGGATAGGACAGATGCTCATTCGTACTAGTAAACATTCGATTAGTTTTCTCATTGCTCAAAGCGATCCACTTACGCCAATCCGAAGACAGCTCGTTCTCATACAATTCCAACCAATGAGATTTCTGTCTCTTTGAACGACGGGAAAACGAATAACAACAATGTAACTCGTCAGAGAAGCAATACAAAACACAAGTTGTTATGTAACACTAAAGAGTGCTATTTAACTAAATTGCTTGAAGGAAATGTGATCGGATTGATGTCAACAGAGATAGTCCTAATGATCTGACCTATAATTTAGCAGCAATATTCTGCAAATTTGATTCCAGCTCTAGATAATGTATTTCTTTTTTTTCTCACAGGAGGGGTTGTGGTGTGTTCAAATAAAACAAAAAAGACCATAAGCCCCTATAGTAAGTGGCGACTGCGAAAACGATCGCCCGTCCTGGAATGATACCCTCTCACCACCCACCCCCACATTCCAAGAAACGTTAGATCTTATTACACAATTTCTTGATAAAGTTCATTGCGTTGAAATGTAACCATTAAGGGAGGTTACTGTGGAACGCACACATACTTATGTATACACATAACACTTGTATTTACTTACGAACGTTCATATAAACACGAACGCATTTAAATCACGCGTACATGCAGACAATATATTCATGTAAATCATATATATCATATGCGCCTATAGTGTCTATATGCATCGATATGCGTGTCTACAAGTTTTCATGTGCCTATAGTGTCTATATGCATCGATATGCGTGTCTACAAGTTTTCATGTGCCTATAGTGTCTATATGCATCGATATGCGTGTCTACAAGTTTTCATGTGCCTATAGTGTCTATATGCATCGATATGCGTGTCTACAAGTTTTCATGTGCCTATAGTGTCTATATGCATCGATATGCGTGTCTACAAGTTTTCATGTGCCTATAGTGTCTATATGCATCGATATGCGTGTCTACAAGTTTTCATGTGCCTATAGTGTCTATATGCATCGATATGCGTGTCTACAAGTTTTCATGTGCCTATAGTTTCTATATGCATCGATATGCGTGTCTACAAGTTTTCATGTGCCTATAGTTTCTATATGCATCGATATGCGTGTCTACAAGTTTTCATGTGCCTATAGTGTCTATATGCATCGATATGCGTGTCTACAAGTTTTCATGTGCCTATAGTGTCTATATGCATTGATATGCGTGTCTACAAGTTTTCATGCGCCTATAGTGTCTATATGCATCGATATGCGTGTCTACAAGTTTTCATGTGCCTATAGTGTCTATATGCATCGATATGCGTGTCTACAAGTTTTCATGCGCCTATAGTGTCACAATACTCATACACATACCACGTTTCCACGCACAATTACAAACACGCACGCAAAATGACATAATTATATAGAACACGTAAGATATAAGTAAACAAAAAAATAAAAAGTAAAGTACCCCCGTCACTCCAAGTGGCGCATAGGGAATATGGTGTTAATGACCATAAACTTTACAGACCTTCAGCACATGATTTTTGGGGTAATGTGGTCGGTATTACGCCCGTGCCGCTTTACCTGCCCAGAAAAAACCCGGTACCCATTAAAGGCTGGGTGAACCGGAAGCCGTCGGTTGGAATCGAACCCTACCTCTTGTCCTTTGTAGTCCAGTTCACTAACCACTGAGCTATCGCGGCTCTCGTACAGATATAAACTCATGGAAATATACACATGTATAAATACACACACATACACTATTGTACGCACAAACATCAAAAGGACACAAACATATATACACATAAACACTCAAATACATGTACAGGCATACGCAGTTTTCCTGAAATTATTTATTTTCCGTTTGCACATAAACACTCACACAGATTAATTCACTGAAATGCACACAAAAATACAAACAGACTCAGCCATAGACACATACATAACCACACATGACTAAGCTCACAGACTAGTATAAACATATTATACCACCATTCACAAAAACAGACAGCGGACCCAGTCACGTCCACACAGCAACACATAGACACTATAGGCACATGAAAACATGTAGACACGCATATCGGTGCACATAGACACTATAGGCACATGAAAACATGTAGACACGCATATCGGTGCACATAGACACTATAGGCACATATGAAAACATGTAGACACGCATATCGGTGCACATAGACACTATAGGCACATATGAAAACTTGAATAAACGCATATCGGTGCACATAGACACTATAGGCACATATGAAAACTTGAATACACGCATATCGATGCACATAGACACTATAGGCACATATGAAAACTTGAATAAACGCATATCGATGCACATAGACACTATAGGCACATATGAAAACTTGAATACACGCATATCGATGCACATAGACACTATAGGCACATATGAAAACTTGAATACACGCATATCGATGCACATAGACACTATAGGCACATATGAAAACTTGAATAAACGCATATCGGTGCACATAAAAAAAAGTAAAGAGCCCCCGTCACGCCAAGTGACGTATAGGGAATATGGTGTTAGTGACCATAATTTTCACAGACCTTCGGCACATGGTTTTTGAAGTAATGTGGTCTGTATTGCGCCCGTGCCGCCTTACTTTCCCAGAAAAAAATCCGGTACCCATTTAAGGCTGGGTGAACCCGGAATCTGTCGATCAGGAACGAACCCGACCTCTAGTCCTTTGTGCAGTCCAGTTCACTAACCACTGAGCTATCCCAGCTCCCATATCGATGCCCATAGACACAGATATTCAGAGTAAACAAAGAAATGGTGAAGAATATCCTTCAGAATGTGGCTGGAAAGTGAAGGGTTAAACTTCACAGGTCTTAAATAACAGTGCTCCGAGAACAGGGAGTTAAAGCTGATATATGGTGTAGCTATAACAACATCCGATAACAATGAAATTATAGAGACTACTGTGTATAGCTTTTAAGTTCAGAAAACTGAACATGAGTAATGAAGATAAAGATTTATATTAAAGAGAATAAGAAACAGAAGAAGAGGAGGAGGAAAAAGAAGAAACTTAGTCTTACAAGGCCAAATCTTTTGGACAAATTGTGGAAAGTGCTCGCTATTGCTGTTAATGTTTTTATCCACTTAGCTTTCTTTCTTTCTTTCTTTCTTTCTTTCTTTCTTTCTTTCTTTCTTTCTTTCTTTCTTTCTTTCTTTCATTCCTCTTTCTTTCTTTCCTTCTTTCTTTCTTTTATTCTTTCTTTCTTTCTTTCTCTTTCAATACTCTTCAACTTGATGGTATTAAGCTAAAATTAAACCACGGTTACCGTAATCTTCAAGCAACCACGACACTGACGCGATCATCTTAAAAGACACAGCACACACACACACACACACACATACACACACACACAGCACACACACACGCACACACACACACACACACACACACAAAACACCACGATCATACAATCATACATGCCAAACACAGTTTATGGTTTCCCAGCTTTAGCTTCGTATTTAGACAGGCTCCCAAACAAAGTTGTGACTTTTTATCTTAGCGCTGCAGGTCTGTCTCGCACAAAAATCCTAAAATAACCAATATAATTATAAAACGGTTTACTCCTCTGGCTTGTTAAGGGTAATCTCCTATTATGCGGTCGTGATGGGATTGGGACAAGGAAGAAATTTGGCTGTTCTGATCCAGTTAAGTTGAAAATCTGGGAGTTTTCAAGCTGAGCTTAATTCCCCAAGGCTCTTAGGCCGGCGTTGATACCGTCACATTTTTTGTGATCAAGTGAGTATCACCGCGCATCAGACGAACGCATTTAACGGAAATCACAGCCGAGCCTGGAGCTAGCTCTCTTTCTTAAGTACGTCTTCAGTGTCGTAGAATGGAATTGGGGAATGAGTGATTGGACGAAAGCCTTATTTTGAAGTAGAAGGTTTATTTTAGGTGTGGTTTGTAAAGTTGTGGAAACGGTTTGCTATTTGTTTCTGTTTCAGTGTAATTAAGTTTAAGATAATTCTTCTCGTTTCGGAATCATTTACAATTGATGCATTAGTTAAGACGCGCTCATTAACTTTTCAAATTAGTGCGCCAATCAAACAATAAGCTTGATGTTTGTTATTAATTTTATTCTGTCAAAATTAAACCCCAACAATGTAGTATTTACAGTATCTGTACACAATCACTGACAGTACAATCAGATATCACATTTGGAGGCGAATGCGTGCCTCACAACAGCAGAGCTGGCAGTTGTCAGCGACCCACAGCTGATGGCTTGCGCCAGGATTGTTATACCAGAACTATCCAGACCCTGCTCCACCTCTCCGTGGTACCTCCAGTAAAATATTAACTTGTCTAGTCTGGTCAAGAGAGTAGGGTTCGAAGAGGGAAGACAACCCGGTAATAAAAAATATCGTGCAGAAGTCGGATGTGTTGGGCCGAAAGGAGCAAATATCTCAGGTATACTGCAAACCACAACACAACGCAGACACCCCTACTTAACGTCCTTTTAAGGGCGGATGACGAAGAGGTGTACTCCTTTAGTCATCGGGCGAACGCAAGCAAGCAAGCAGCAAACAAGATATCAAATTTACGGATTTCATTGCTATGATAATTGTTTAGAAAATCCTACAGCATATACTGTTTTTATGAGAGTGAAGTATTACATTTATCTTACTAGAGTCGAGGTACAGGAATGGTTATTGAAGTTGTTTTATGTGGACAAAGAACCGAAATTCGATTCCTATCGATGACGTTTAAGTTCACTCATTCTTAAACGAGTAACTAATAGAGTTTCTCTGATAGACGGTTATAGCCCCAGTGCTGTCAACATTACCTAAAATGCCCACGTACACTAACATTAGTATTCTCTAAGGTATATCCTTGGAGTCCAAGCCTGAAGAGCTTTAGTTGGTACAGCAGGGTCGGCAGCCAATAAGCTGTCCAAGACCTCGCCTCGACCTCCTAGTAGGCCTCCGTGGAAACAGCCTACGTGAAACAGCCTGTGTGAAACAGTCTGGCTAACGGAGGAAAGCTCACATTATTTTCAATAATGGTTGCGTTCACTGCTATAGAAGATCCAATGTTTGCAGAATCTCTAGACAGAAAAGGCTCTTCTCCTTTTCTTCTCAGAAAAAACTTCTCCAGTAAACTCGCCGAATTCAAGAAAGCCACGGCAGCCTTTCCCATCTTAGGTCTAAGAATTCACGCCCGTTTCAACCGTAGCACTCGCTAACAGTAGACTGCAATCGACGTTTTTTTTTTCTTAATATCTCCTAAACCCCCCCCTCTCTCTTTCTTCTCTCCCCCCCCCCCAACTCAGCAAGTCTAGTACCCAATTTCATTGAGTTTTGTTTGGATTTATTTTTGTTAGGAGGTTTTGTTAAAGATAAGAGATAATGATGGCATCTTCTTTCTTCACCAGGCTTTATATTTTACACATGGATTGTCGTATTTGCGCCTTTCTATTCGAATTATAAGACTTTCTCACAGCCGTTCTGGGAAAGGGTTTGTATTTTCTCTGCGATTCATACTCACTTCATCAGTCTGACTTACTTGCGTCTTCAAGAAAGTTATGTAGTTTATTGGTCGAATGATTCATTAACCATGACGTCAGTATCCAGCTATGGGCGCTCCACTAGTAAATAATAATGAAAACCCTTTCAGTCCATGTCTTTCTCCTGGAAATCAGATGACTGAGAAAATCGCCACCCGTCAATAACAAACTGTTACAATTGATTCCGATTTCAAATTTCTTGTCCATGCATTTCTTAAATAAATGGCATATGTGTATACTTTTGTTCACAGCAAACAGACGAAACATTAATATATAATCTTTCTTATATTTATGATATATGTATTTGAATATACTTGTCTTTTAATTCACATATGCAATATAAGAGTGAAAAACGGCACTTCTATCTCTCCCATAGAAACCGACCATTTTTCAACAGATATTAAACATGATATGAGTATTAATAAGCACCATTTGGACAGAGTAAATAGTTTTGATTACCTTGGCTCATTAATAACACGACGAAAGAAAGGTTATCGTGTAGATCAAAGGAAAGCTGAACAGAGCTACGAAGAAATTAAAACAACTGCAGAACACATGACAAGGAATTAAATTAACAATAACATTTAGATTGTTGGGAGAATGTTTTTTTTTTCCCATAGCATTATAGGGCTGTGAAACATGGATAAACGACAGATTTGCTGAAAAAAATACATAAATGCCTTTGAAAGCAAATGCTACAGAAGATTACTTAGAATACCATAGTTGAAAAATGGAACAAACATGTTCGTTTCGCAAGAACTTAAAGTCACAGAAAATTGGTTGACAAAGAACATGGCGATCAAAAACGTGATATATTTTTGTTATGTAAGGCACCATAATGACCCAGAGAAGATAAATATGGAGTGTGTTGTTCCAGGTAAACGAGAGAGATGAAAATCTACAAGAAGATGAGTGCAAAATATCACAGACGAGCTGTGATTGGCCGATGCGGACGCTTGGCATCTCGTGCAGGCCAGAGAAAAATTCGGAGTAGCTGTCAATGGAGCCAAGTTTACCAAACAACAAAATCAAGATTGAAAAAAGACGATGATTAAATACATTAGCACAGAAACAAATTGATTAGTTGAAATCAAAATAGATGTATCAAACAAATTGGATATGAAATCAACCTTATTATTTCTGTGAATATTTTCCTAGCAAACAGCAAAATAACTTTTAAAAATAAAAGCTTTTAAAAGTACAAGTATACATAGCTGTAGTGCGAATACTGTACGCGTTCTCCTCTGTCTTTCTACAGCCTCAATCAGTTCCTAACATTGGCTTCATCAAACATTGTTTTTGGGTGCATAACTCGGAACAGACAATTGAAGCCTTTGAAATGTGGATTTATAGAAGAATAGGTAGAATTGGATGGAAAGAAAAGAAAACACACGAGGGAGTTTTAAAACAACTGAAAATGGAAAGAGAACTACTAAACACAATTAGAGCAAGACAAATGAAATTTGTTGGGTCATGTTAAAAGACACAACAGTCTAATAAAAGTAATATTAGAAGGGAAAATACAAGGTAAAAGAGGTAGAGGCAGACCAAGACTAACATGGACGAGAAACATCAAAAGATGGACAAGTCAGCCTATGACAATCGGCACCATCAAAGCAAGAGACAGAGTGGAATGGCGATCCATGGTAGCCAACCTTCGATGCCGAGACGGCACTCAATGATGATGATGAACTCAGGCTGCTCTATACTCTAGTCCTCCATATGCAATCCAACACTGAAGTCCGGTCCCTCATCAATTTTTCTGTGTGACTCCACTCACTATAGTTTTTCCTTCGACTCCATATACTTGGATTTAAATGATTTTCTGATACAAAGAAATGAGTTGCTGAACCGATGAGATTAATTTACTGGAGGTAGAATGATAATGTGATAAAAAGAAATTAGTTGCCGAACCCATGACATCGACTTACTGGAGTTTAAATGATGATGTAATACAAAGAAATGAGTTGCCGAACTGATGACATCGACTTACTGGAGGTACAATGATAATGTGAGACAGAGAAATGAGTTGCCGAACCGATGGTATCGACTTACTGGAGGTACAATGATAATGTGAGACAGAGAAATTCTAGCGTTTTTAACGTGTCAATACCCAGATACTGACATAATGACCCCCACGCGTGGTCAGCACGCAGTTTTCCGACTTTGAAGTTTGTGCCGCTCTGTGATCAGAACGAAAAGTCAGAGCAACGTGTTTGCATCAAATTTTGGCTGCAACTTTTCTAATGTGTTACCTGGACTCTCCAAATGGTAAGTCAGGCCCTTGACAATCATTCTTTAGGTGTAACACAGGTATTTGGCTGCTACTCGCTTTTCAAACTGGTGGAAATTGTCAGCCGTCCTGATCATGTTTGCAGAGCGGCCCATAGACAAAGTCGGAAATGACGTGTAAAGCTGAACACGTGTAAAGTTGAACATTTGTAAAGCTGAACACGTGTAAAGTTGAACACGTGTAAAGCTTAACACGTGTAAAGTTAAACATTTGTAAAGCTGAACACGTGTAAAGAGTAGGAAGTTATTTTAGAGCATTGATCTTTGAATTTTTTGCTGATAAACATCAAGTTGTTACACGGTAACTGCGGCCAAGAAACTATTTGATAGCCACTGGTATTGTTATATGGATCGGAGTTTTTACAGAACATATACAGAATACATTTGATTCAATCTTTACACTTATAAAGAGGGAACGCAAGGTCACATGTAAAGTGAATGAAATTTATCAAACGCGACATGGTGCTACCTCCATCCTTTAAATGTTCACATCTAACCTTGCGCAATGATGCATTCCTCAAGTCTTACATTTTGTAAGTCCCCTATGCTGTACATATGTACACCACATGTATGCAAGTAATCCTTCATGTGATTCTATACATTTTTCTTGCTGAGTGGATCTTTAAAAAAAAAACATAATATCAATAGTCTATTGATTTGTTTGGTTGGAGTTTGCAAATGCTCCGTTGACCAATTTTGAGCGTCTTTTCTACTTTTGTGTGTGCGTGGCTTTGACATCTGCATTCAAGTTTGCTGTTTAGTTTTTCTTTAGGATAGTATCCGGCGTTTTGTCATTTCTTAACGGTTTTTTTTTTTTACGAACGTATTTTTATGCAAAATTAACAGAAATATTTCTCATCAAGTTTTTCTTGTTTTACTTCTTTTGTGTAAGATTGTACTCTAGCAGGCATGCAATTAAAATGAATAAATCGCGGTTTGAATATCATCCCAGCAAGTGTACGTTAACCATAGCTCTCAAAAGCACTTCACGACAACCGCATTTTTGATAGTCCATGACTTAAAGTGACTTTGACGTCACGTCAACCATTTTCCTGTTTCAGCCGGAGATCTTTGATTTGACTGAAGAATAAAACCAATTGATAGGTGCATAAGATAACTCATCAACGCACGGCCAGCTCTTGGTGTCTATCATCGCCTGATTATGCATAGAATCCAAACAACCCAAGTCATGGATGCCCGTCATACTCTCCATATCCAGCCGTAACTGTGTGTGTCCAAAGCTGATTGGAACATGAAGAGCTTCCGGTTGATGCCTGGCGATCAGCGCCCAATAAAAAACACGCTAGGCGGCTCAAACCACTAGATCGCAACGTGAGTGTCAACAGCTTAGATCTGAAATGTCCGAGTGCCGAGTGTTAGTTTTAGATTTTCCCACAAACTCTGCAATCTCCGCTTCCAGACTCCCGCAGACTGGGCCGACTCAATGCAAAAGGGATTCATTTTTCATATCTTATGGAGAAAATACGGTGATATTGCAGCATGCTAAAGACAGATTGATCGTGACAGATGGAAGGCTCTTGAAAGCTGATATAATTAAACGGTTTGGAAACATTTATTAATGCCCGGATAAAAAGAAATTCTCGCAGAATGAATATTTACACGACATGGTCAGGGTCAGTTAATGATTAGGGGCATTATGGGACTTCATCTTCGACGTGAGATATGCCAAACCAGTAACGGTTCGAAATTGTTTTCAGTTCCGAAACAGTTCACAACCATTCCGATAAGGATCAGAGTAAAGGTGTATGTTGTTGGTGTTCTCTTCCTTAATGAACAAGCGTCAAACTACCACTTAACAATACTACACAATTTATCATGAATGTAATTTACACCACACCTGTAATTATTTTACAGTATTTGAATTACTGTTACAATTGTAATTGATCCTACTACGTTTTATTTAATGTTTCTGATCATTCTGTCCGTTTTTACTTCTTTCTTCATTTGGCAATGGAGCCGCGGTAGAGAAGTAGTTTGTGAATTCGTCTACCCGGGGATGAATGGTCGAGCCCCATCTCGATCAACAGCTTCTAGGTTCACCACGTCTTAAATTAGTCCCCTATTATTTTGTTTTTATTGGGAAAGATATACTGCATTACGTAATTATAACAACCATATTCCAATGGTGGCAATTTAAAAACAAATGTGGATATCAAGACCATCTTCTCTCCTTACCGTTGGGCGTGACTGGGCTCATTATTCTTCTTTATTTTATTTTTGTTCGTCATTTCCTTCTGCTTTTCCCACTTATTTCTTAGCAACGCAAATAAAATCAGAAAATCAAGCAGTTATCTCATCAGATCTGTAAAAGATTGCGGGATTAGTGATTGGGGGCTCCCACCAAAATATGATACCAATCAATCAACCCTGCAGAATAAAACAAGAAGTTGGGAAAAATATTAGCGATGACAGATGAGTTTGTGAGGTGAAATGGTCGGCTGACTTAAGTGCCATACATTTATAACTATATTTTGTATCCATTGTCTTCTTATCTTTAACCCTAATTTTAACATTTGTGAATTCCTATGTTGCCTACGAGGGAGACGCGATAGCTCAGTGGTTAGTGAACTGGACTACAAAGGACAAGAGGTAGGGTTCGATCCCAACCGACAGCTTCCGGTTCACCCAGCCTTTAATGGGTACAGAGATTTTTACTGGGAAAGTAAAGCGGCACGGGCGTAATACCGACCACATTACCCCAAAAATCATGTGCCGAAAGTCTGTAAAATGTATGGTCACTAACAACATATTCCCTATACGCCACTTGGTGTGGCGGGGGTACTTTACTATATTGCCTGCGTCAGAATCAGCGACCAACACCTGATAAGGATTCTACTCCACCTTCCAGTGTCAGATCTGGAAATAGAATAACTAATCTAGTCAAACGACAAAGATCGATAGGGTAAACAACTCATAAAAAATCCATTGTTTAAGTCGGATCTCTTGGACCTGTGTGACATCACATTTTACTTTAAACCGCATAAAAACATATATACGTTTACTTAACGTCTATTATGAATAGGCGACATTAACAAATATATATCCTTCACGCTAAAGCAGAAAGAGACAGGTTATTTTGTTGGTTGATGTCAGGAAATATCTTCGCATTCAACAATAGGCCGCAATGTGGGCTTCACTTCTTACGAAATGCTTAGGATGTTATCTCTCAGAGTTGTCTCAAGGTGAGCTCGACATCATACCTACTACCTGAGAAAATACATGAAGAGGGATATCATACCTACCTGAGAAAATCCCTCAAGCAAGATATCATATGTACCTGAGAAAATCCCTCAAGCAGGATATCATACCTACCTGAGAAAATCCCTCAAGCAGGATATCATATCTACCTGAGAAAACCCCTCAAGAAGGATATCATATTGCCCAAAGATGTTTCTGCCTCCACCAACGAACTATGACCTATTTAGTGCTTTCACCCATAACCATCTGTAGATTTAGTAAGGCCTTCAGAGCTGACAGAAAATTCCAGGAAAATCTGTTGTTTTCGGCTTTGCGAACGGAGACGGTTGTTGGCAGAGTGACGTCAGCCGTCTATAGCTCCTATAGCTGATAACGTCACGCTAGTTGGAGGGTGTTACTTTTCTTCCCGTGGGCATTTGTAAATCTATAGATGGCTATGGTCGTGCCAAATAGGCCCGATTACGGTTACAAGACGTTTAAAAAAAGAAAAAAAGCTGAACATTTTTTTCTAAAAAAGCAGGACAGGACAACGTGGTGCTTATTTTCAATAATTTATATATTAAGGTAAACTGTACAATATCAGGCTGGACGCAGAACACGCATCTAACAAAAAGAATACGTCTGATAACCCTTGGCACAATGCCATAACTACAGCCTGCGTTTATTTCTGCATGTGTTTTCTTTCGTTAAACAAGACCATCTACAGAGCGTCAGTTGTTAGTTTATAAAAATCTCTACTACTGAATTAAAAGGAAAGAGAGATCGTGGACGACAAAGAGAGAAAATACTGAACAGCTTTATGTCATAGCATGGAAAACAGTCAACAACAGAACTGATACGCTGCACTGTAGATAGAAGATTGTGAAAAGACATGATCGCCTACGCCAACCGGTATGGTAAATGATGATGATGATGATGATTACCGGATTGAAATGTGGATATAAAGAATAGGTAGAATTGGATGGAAAGAAAAGGAAACAAACGATGAAGCCTTAAAACAACTAAAAATGAAAAGAGAACTACTAAATAGGGTGGACTGCAAAATCTAAAAATGAAAAGAGAACTATTAAATACAATTCAGACAAGACAAAAGAGAATTTTAAGGCATGTTAAAAGACACAACAGCCTACTAATAGTAATCTTGGAAGGGAAAATACAAGGTAAAAAATGCAGAGGCAGACCAGGACTAACATGGACAAGTAAAATCAAAAGATGGACAAGTCAGCCTAAGACAACCTGCATCATATTAAAGCAAGCGTCAGAGCAGAATAGTGCTCCACGGTAGCCATCCTTCGATGCGGAGACGGCACTCAGTGATGATTATTACCGGACTGTTACCTATGATCTGGGTGGTCTTCAGGTATGTCGTCGGTCTCTAGACAGGAAGGTGCTGGGTTCAAAACCCCATCACAGGCGGTGGTGATTTTTCTTTCCGAATTCGTGGTTTATTTATGGTTTTACCGTCCAGCAGTCGCTGAGTCATAAAATTAGAAGTCCAGCCCTCTCGGATAACGGCGGAATAAAAGAGCACTTTGAGCACGTTAAAGAATCATTATCAATGAAAAATATAAAATAATAGACTAAATATGGCCGCTTAGAAATAAAAATCTACCAGGTCTATGCCATTGTTGCGGAGTTTTGTGCATCAGAGCTGGAAACATTTCAGTGCTTTCCCTAGCGCGAGGCGAGATGCATGCTGGTAGAAGTGCTGGGGAGGGGACCTTTGCACCATGGAGTTGTTCGATGCGATGTACAGATAATCTGTCGACTAATCTAATCTAATCTAACCTGAACTAAATTAATCTAATTTAAACTAATCTAATTTAAAATAAATTAATCTAAACTGAACTAGACTAATATAAAATAAACGAATCTAATCTTAACTAAAACCAAATTAATTTAAACTTAACTAACCGATAAACTGGGAACGCGATAGCTCAGTGGTTAGTGAACTGGACTACAAAGGACAAGAGATAGGGTTCGATCCCAACCGACGGCTTCCGGGTTCACCCAGCCTTAATTGGGTACCATATTTTTTCTGGGAAAGTAAGCAGCAGCAATACCGACCACATTACCCCAAAAATCATGTGCTGAAGGTCTGTAAAATATAGGGTCACTAAACACCATATTTCCCATACGCCACTTAGCGTGACGGGGGTACTTTATTTTTTTTTTACTCAATCGCATGCCATTGATCGTTGGAATCATTCTTCTTTCTCGCATTGAAAATCTTTTGTCCTCACAACACATTTAAGTACAATTTAAACTATTAGTTCTTTTATCAACTCATCGCTAAGCGAAGAAATGGAATTCAAATAAACAATGTAAAGTGATAATGATAATAAAATGATCAATGCATGCTTGTTGTGCTTTCCTTGAAGGTAATGATACAATCATAATTTATTTATTTATATTTTCGTTATTTTCTACCTACAAGCAATTTCATTGTACGAATTTATAGTTACAATTACGTAGTTAATTGCTGTAGAGAAATACTATGATCAACGTTCAAAGTCTACCCATCAACTGTCCAGATAGACACGATATGGATTCATAAATACTGTGATTTTTTTGCTCAGACTGATACGAATTTTTGGTTCATCCATTAGTTGAAAATAGGTACCTACGATTTTCTATAGGGGAAAATAGGTTAGCCAGGTATAACACTAATCAAAATACCCATAACCTGTGTTCATATTAGTGTACAAATATGAACACTAACACTGTAGTTTCTATACCTAACAAGGCGTAATAGATAACGAAACAATCAGCAATTTCTTAAATCCCTATTTTAATAACAACCCAGAATAATCTATGACTATTTTATTTCAAAATGTGGTTACACCATTGAGAAGAAAACCTTTCACAGATTATATCTCTTTAACGAGAAACAAATCGCAACTAAAATCTCAGCTACAAATCAGCTTTGACAAAAATGACCTATTCAGACATCACTTCAGCCACCTCTGAAGCTATCTCATTGTAGTAAATTGAAGTTATTTTTTACGAGTAAATTTCTGATACGCTTCATCAAGAAACACAGTCGCTGAAGAGCACAGTCAAGTGTTTTCTCTACAAGATACACACAGGAACCTAATCTCCTGAACACGATTTTCTGTCAATCTTCGAACCGATAGCTACGAGCTTGTGTCAATATTGTTAATGCTCCAGTTCTAAGCCGTTAAAATAGCTCCATATTATGTCTGTCAACATCTCGCCTCAATGTCTATCATGTCGGAGAAGGACCAATTATTGGTGTCTGAACAGCGGGGATGCCATTAACTGATTTTAGTGGCAATGTTAATACACTTTTAAGGGTGGACTGCACATTCTAAGATGGTTGGTAAGGTTGTTAGTGCAACGTCTTACTGTAGCATTAAAACCCAACCTAACGTTGGCGATTGACGTTGACGGTTATTGCAATATATTTCAAATTCGTCATCATCATTATTATCATCAAGTATGATCAACGCCTGCTGGCGTTGGTGATCATGTCTCTAAACAACTTTCGATCTCGACAGTTATATATCATTTCTATTGTTTACCTTCTGCCAAGTCATTCTCTTAAGCTGACTGGTATCTTTTCTTTTTGCTTTCCGTTATCTCTTCGTCCCTCAATTTTCCCACTTGTCGCAATATATTCCAACTATTCCCTTTTCATTGCATGGCCAAAAAATGATGATTGTTTCTTCCTAATTTTGGAAATTAGCTCTCGCTTTGCTTTGGCCTCTTTCAAAACTTATTAATTAATCTTCTTAGCTGTCCATGGTATTCTCAACATTCTTCTCTAAAACAACATTTCTACAACCTCCAGTGATTTTCTTGTCTGTTGTCCTATTGTCCATGATTCAAATCCATATGTTAAGACTGACTATATATATATTTTTTTTTAAATAGTTAAAAATCTTTCAAATTATTGATTGTAAAAAAATTGTATTTATGTAACACTTATCTACAATCCAGAGATAATGGTTATTTAATAAATAGATGTAATGAGGATTCGAAATCCAATGATATCACTTTAACAAATGTTCTAGGAGACTGGTCTACATTTAATTACTACAGGAAATCACGAGGAAGGTGTCTGGAGCAGTAAATAATATTTAGTAAAAGAATGTGTTAATTTAAAATGAAACAATAGCCATGAAAGTTCACATACAACAAATACAAATATGTCTTAACGAAAACTTACAAAAATGTAAGGAATAAGTACGACATAATGCTTTCTGATAGTGGGGAAAATCTTGAGTTGACTGTTTTTTTTCTGGTAGTGAGTAAAATCTTGAGATAATTGTTTCTTTCTAGTAGTGAGTAGAATCTTGAGGTGATTGTTTCTTTCTGGTAGTGAGTAGAATCTTGAGGTGATTGTTTCTTTCTGGTAGTGAGTAGAATCTTCAGCTAATTGTTTCTTTCTAGTAGTGATTAGAATCTTGAGTTGACTGTTTATTTCTAGTAGAGAGGAGAATCTTGAGTAGACTTGTTCGATTCCCGCTGGGAGCAGTGTGAATTGTACTTGTGGTTGGGAAAAAAAAAATACCCTCTCCACCCCCCCCCTCCCCCCCTCCCCCCGATCGACCCAGCCGTTGGCAGAAATTGGTATCAGGGTATTACCCTGGTAAGGTGAGGAATATTGCCTCGCATTTGAGTTTAGATGCTTGAGGCGACACTATACAGAAATCTCAGAACATTTCTGGATAGGCAGCCGAGCACATATGGGTGTAAACTCGCGTGCTAAGACGCCGGTTCAAGTCTCGTACTTTACCTTTACCTTTATCTTGAGTTGACTGTTTCTTTCTAGTAGTGAGGAGAATCTTGAGTTGGCTGTTTCTTTCTAGTAGTGAGGAGAATCTTGAGTTGGCTGTTTCTTTCTAGTAGTGAGGAGAATATTGAGTTGGCTGTTTCTTTCTAGTAGTGAGGAGAATATTGAGTTGGCTGTTTCTTTCTAGTAGTGAGGAGAATCTTGAGTTGGCTGTTTCTTTCTAGTAGTGAGGAGAATATTGAGTTGGCTGTTTCTTTCTAGTAGTGAGGAGAATATTGAGTTGGCTGTTTCTTTCTAGTAGTGAGGAGAATCTTGAGTTGGCTGTTTCTTTCTAGTAGTGAGGAGAATCTTGAGTTGGCTGTTTCTTTCTAGTAGTGAGGAGAATCTTGAGTTGGCTGTTTCTTTCTTGCAGTGAGGAGAATATTGAGTTGGCTGTTTCTTTCTAGTAGTGAGGAGAATATTGAGTTGGCTGTTTCTTTCTTGCAGTGAGGAGAATCTTGAGTTGGCTGTTTCTTTCTTGCAGTGAGGAGAATCTTGAGTTGGCTGTTTCTTTCTAGTAGTGAGGAGAATCTTGAGTTGGCTGTTTCTTTCTAGTAGTGAGGAGAATCTTGAGTTGGCTGTTTCTTTCTTGCAGTGAGGAGAATCTTGAGTTGGCTGTTTCTTTCTTGCAGTGAGGAGAATCTTGAGTTGGCTGTTTCTTTCTAGTAGTGAGGAGAATCTTGAGTTGAATGTTTCTTCTAGTAGTGAGGAGAATCTCTATTTGATCGTTAGCTTCTAGTAGTGAGGACAATCTCTTTGATCGTTTCTTCTAATAGTGCTGACAATCTCTATGATCGTTAGCTTCTAGTAGTGAGGAGAATCTCTATGATCGTTAGCTTCTAATAGTGCTGACAATCTCTATGATCGTTAGCTTCTAGTAGTGAGGACAATCTCTATTTGATATTATCTTCTAATAGTGCTGACAATCTCTATGATCGTTAGCTTCTAATAGTGCTGACAATCTCTTTGATCGTTAGCTTCTAATAGTGCTGACAATCTCTATTTGATCGTTAGCTTCTAATAGTGCTGACAATCTCTATGATCGTTAGCTTCTAATAGTGCTGACAATCTCTATGATCGTTAGCTTCTAATAGTGCTGACAATCTCTATGATCGTTAGCTTCTAATAGTGCTGACAATCTCTATGATCGTTAGCTTCTAATAGTGCTGACAATCTCTATTTGATCGTTAGCTTCTAATAGTGCAGATAATTTTTTTTATCCGGCTGCTGTTTTCTCGCAGTGGTTTTTATTAACTAAACCTTCTTGTAGTTCGTAGAATCTGTTTTAAAGTTACCTACAAGGAGGAAATGACCATCAGCAGGAAGAACTATTGTCATTCGAACCTTTATCTCTAGGAAATAATTCAATGTCACATTGAGTTATTGAGTTATTGAGTTATTGAGTTATTGAGTTATTGAGTTATTGAGTTATTGAGTTATTGAGTTATTGAGTTATTTGCGGGTCATCATCATTGCACTCCGAACATGTCCATAGGTGCTCAGATCCCCTCCTCAGCAAGTCCCGCAGTGACCAGCGACTGACGACTCCAGTTCTGTGTTGGTTGATAAATCTTCTTACACGCCCACTAAGTTTCTCATTTCTGGCTGTGCCCATCATAACTCCCATCTATATCATCTGAAGGAGTGACGTGGATTTCACGTCCCATCATCAATGTCACATATATGGTCATTGTTTGTGGCATGAGATCTAAAATATTTGACGAAAACTTACAAAAATGTAAGGAATAAGTACGACAATGTTGCTTTCTGATAGCATGAGATCTTAAATTAATTATTTGGTCAGCGAATGATCTTTTTTTCCCCCTAAAATTCACTTTTACTTCTCTCAAATATTTCTGTATGGCCTATTTTAATATCTCCAGAAGGATTGTGCTTATAACGGTCTCAAAAGAATGGCAAAAACAGGACGGCTTGGAAAATGTTTCCTAAAGACCTATCCTCCAGATAGAGTTGAAATAAAGAATAACATTAGTATATGACATTATAATAACCATATATATATATATATAATCCGTTTAATGATGTGAGAGAAATACTAAAAACACCGAATGAAAGACAATTACTGCAAATTCAATCTGAGATCATTTAAGTTGATCACTAAAATTCAGTTGAACAGAGTGAGATATATTTCACAAATAATCAAGTCAGGCATCAGAAAGAAGGAGAAAATAATAAAAAGAGAATGGGTGGTCACTTTTAGGAAGTAGAATATTTTAAAGTTGGCCTATCTGTAAGCAAAGAGTGAGGGTGAGCTGGTTTAATAAACTGTATTGTTTTAATTATAGTCCAGCACACGCTTTATGAGACTGGTGCACAGTGACTGTGTTGTGACGGATAGTTGTGATATGATATACAACGAGGAACACTAGGAACAATTCCCGCCATTGAATACTTAAAGTGACAACAGATAAATGAGTCTGTTGACGGGAAAAAAAATAGAAAGTATAAAGAACTAAATGCGACGGCACAACGAGAAGTTATCAAACGCTAGCAGAAAGATTGGATTAAAGGCATGTCCACGATAAAGATGGAAAATATTAGAAAAGAAAGAAAACATAGAAGATTTTGAAGACAAAAGAGGAATTAAAGAGCGCAAACTATATATACCCTCGCTGTAGCAAGGTACATGAAGAAAAACATAAAAGGAAGAAAGTACAAATTTACTGATAGAATCATCATCATCATCGAGTGCCGTCTCCGCAACGAAGGTTGGCTACCATGGAGCGCCATTCTGCTCTGTCTCTTGCTTTGATGGTACAGGTTGTCATAGGCTGATTTTTCCATCTTTTGATGTTACTCGTCCATGTTAATCTTGGTCTGCCTCTGCCTCTTTTACCTTGTATTTTCCCCTCTAGGATTACTTTCAGTAGCCTGTTGTGTCTTTTAACATGGCCCAAGAATCGCATTTGTCTTGTTCTAATTGTGCTTAGTAGTTCTCTTTTCATTTTTAGCTGTTTCAAGATTTCATCGTTTGTTTTCTTTTCCTTCCATCCAATTCTACCTATTCTTCTATATATCCACATTTCAAAGGCTTCAATTCTCTGTTCTGTTTTCTTGTCTAATGTCCATGTTTCAGCACCATATAGGAATATTAAGAAGATGTAACATTTTGCTATTCTTAGTTTTAGCTCTGGTGTTATTTGTTTTGATGTTAGTATGTTCTTCATGGCATTAAAATTACTTTTTGCCATTCCTATTCTTTTGCTTATTTCAGTTGTACATTTTCCATCACTGGTTATAGTATGTCCAAGGTAGTTATAGTTCTGAACTGTCTCCAGGTCTATTCCATCATTGTTGATATCCAGTTGTGGTTTTTGAGTATCCTCTTTGTTTATGAACATAGTTTTAGTCTTTTTGATATTCATATCTAGTCCATATTTTTTGCTTGTTATGTTTATTTCATTAAGTAATTGTTGTAGATCTTTAGGATTTTCTGCTAGTAGTACAGTATCATCAGCATATCTTAGGTTATTGATTGTCTTTCCATTAATTTGTAGGCCTGGCATCTCTATGATGTTTTTAAAGATTTGCTCCGTGTATAGATTGAACAAGCTTGGTGATAGGATGCATCCTTGTCTTACTCCTCTTTTTATATCAATGGGTGTAGAGTTCTCTTTGTTATACTTTATTATTGCTGTTTGCTCTCAGTATAGATTGCATATTAGTCGTATGTCCATGTCATCTAGATGTATCTCTTTTAGGCATTCTATAAGTTGTTTGTGGTGTACTCTATCAAAAGCTTTGGTGTAGTCTATGAAGCAGGCATATATTGGTTTGTTTACTTCTGTGTACTTTTTGATTAATGTTCTCATGCTGAATATGGCTTCTTTAGTCCCGCTATTTTTCCTAAATCCAAATTGCTGCTCATCTAATTCAGTATTGATTTTATTCTGAATCCTCCCTTGTATAACTTTTAGCAAGATTTTTATAACATGGCTCATTAGGCTTATTGTTCTAAAGTCACTGCATTCAACTGCACCATTCTTTCTAGGCAATGCAATGAAAGTTGATGTTTTTAGTTCATTTGGTATGTATCCTGTATGGTATATGTCGTTGCATATGTCTGTAATCACTTCAATGCCAAAATCTTCTAGTGCCTGTATCATCTCTATCTGTATGCTTTCAGGTCCTGCTGCTTTTCCCTTTTTCATTGTTTTTATAGCTTTTTCCACCTCAGATCTTAAGATTTTATAGCCTGATGTACATTTTATAACTGTTTTCTTGTCTCTTTGATCATGAAATAGTTCTGTTATATATTCCTGCCTCTTTTATCTATAATATCATTATTGTCTGTTAGCATTTTTCTTTTTTTGTCTGCAATGCATCCACCTTCTGTGGCTTTTTTATTTTTTTTAGTCATTCTATTTATTTCTGTGTGCATTCCTCTTAAGTCTTATTTGCTTTCCATAGTTTCTATTTCTATACATTTTTGGCTGAGCCAGTCTTCTTTTGCCTTTTTGCACATTTTGCATATTTCATTATCTATTTTATTGTATTGGGTAGTGTTCTTCGCTTGTCTCCTTTCTTCCATTTTTTTCTAAGATGGTGTTAGTTATCCAATTTTGTTTTTTGTTCTTTTCTCTTTTGGGTAAGGTTAGAATGGAGGTTTTATAATAAGAGAGACAATTTATTTTAAAATTTATGTTATGGTTGTTACTAAATTGTTATCTCCCCTGATATATATTTGGATTTTTCTTATAGCAACGTTTGAACATAACCAACTGAAGATACCGACGAAGAGAGTGAGATTATGAAACAAATTACGAAAAGGTAGTCCAGATTTATCGGGCAGATGTGGTGAAGAGATAGGTAAGAATGTTTATTAACAAATAGAAAAATAAAAGCTCGAAGAGGCTAAGGTAGAAAAATGGGGAAACAAAATGCTTGATAGGTTGATAGAGTGGGACTGAAAAAAGATCAAAGGAGAAACTGTTGCACAATGCACATGATTGAGAATTATGTAAGAGCATGGTAGCTGACACCTCTCAGCATGGAAAATGTATGACTGAATGACGTTTGAATAACACCATGATTTTAAAGAAAATAAACATAAAATGGCATTTAGCAGCTCATCATCATCATCATCGTGTGCCTTCTCCGCAACGAAGGTTGGCTACCATGGATCGCCATTATACTCTGACTCTTGCTTTAATGGTGCAGGCTGTCATAGATTGACTTGTCCATCTTTTGATGTTACTCGTCCATGTTAGTCTTGGTCTGCCTCTGCCTCTTTTACCTTGTATTTTTCCTTCCAATATTACTTTTAGTAGGCTGTTGTGTCTTTTAACATGCCCCAAAAATTTCATTTGTCTTGTCTTAATTGTATTTAGTAGTTCTCTTTTTATTTTCAGTTGTTTTAAAACTTATCGTTTGTTATCTTTTGTTTCCATCCAATTCTACCTATTTTTCTATAAATCCACATTTCAAAGGCTTCAATTTTCTGTTCTGTTTTCTTGTCTAATGTCCATGTTTCTGCACCATACAGGAATATTGAGAAGACGTAACATTTTGCCATACTTAGTTTCAGCCCTGCTGATATTTGTTTTGTTGTTAGTATATTTTTAATGGCATTAAAAGTACTTTTTGCCATACCAATTCTTTTGTTTATTTCAGTTTTGCATTTTCCATCATTGGTTATAGTATGTCCCAGGTAGTTGCAGCTCTGGACTGTCTCCAGATGTATTCCCTCAACTGTGATATTTAATTGTAGGTCTTGAGAATTTTCTTTGTTTATGATCATAGTTTTAGTCTTTTTGATATTCGTTTCTAGTCCATATTTTTTTACTTGTTATGTTTATCACATTAAGCAATTGTTGTAGGTCTTTAGGATTTTCTGCTAGAAGAGCAGTATCATCAGCATATCTTAGGTTATTGATTATCTTTCATTAATGTTTAGGCCTGGTATCTCTGAGATGTTTTTAAAGATTTTCTCAGTGTATAGATTGAAAAAGCTTGGTGATAGGATGCATCCTTGTCTTACTCCTCTTTTTATGTCCATGGGTGTAGAGTTCTCCTTGTTATATCTTATTATTGCTGTTTGCTCCCAGTACAAATTACATATTAGTCGTATGTCTGTGTCATCTAGATTTATATCCTTTAGGCAGTCAATGAGTTGTTTATGGTGTGTTCTATCGAAAGCTTTGGTGTAGTCTATAAAGCAGGCATATATTGGTTTGTTTACTTCTGTGTACTTTTCAATCAATGTTCTCATGCTGAATATGGCTTCTTTTGTCCCACTGTTTTTCCTGAATCCAAATTGTTGCTCACCTAATTCAGTATTGATTTTATTCCGAATCCTTCCCTGTATAACTTTTGGTAACATTTTCGTTACCTGGCTCATTAGGCTTATTGTTCTGAAATTACTGCATTCAACTGCACCGTTCTTTTTAGGCAATGCAATGAAAGTTGATGTTTTTAGATCGTTTGGTATGTATCCTGTATGGTATATGTCACTGCATATGTATGTGATCACTTCGACGCCAAATCTTCTAGAGCCCATATCATCTCTATCTGCATATTGTCTGGCCCTGCTGCCTTTCCCTTTTTCATTGTTTTTATAGCTTTTTCTACTTCAGATTTCAGGATTTTATAGTTGTATGTACATTTTATGTCTGGCTTTTTGTCCCTTTCATCATGAAATAATTCTGGTTTATATTCTTGCCATCTATCTATTATATCTTTGTTGTCTGTTAGCATTCTTCCCTCTTTGTTTGCAATACATCCGTTTCCTGCAGTTTTTTTGTCTTTATTCGTCATTCTCTTTATTTCTGTGTGCATCTCTCTTAAGTTTTGTTTACTTTCCATAGTTTCGACTTCTAGACATCTTTGGTTGAGCCAGTCTTCTTTTGCCTTTTTGCACATTCTCAGTATTTCATTGTCTATATCCTTGTATCTGGCAGTGTTTTTCGCTTGTCTTCTTTCTTCCATTTTTTCTAAGATTTTGTCAGTTATCCATTTTTGTTTTTTGTTACTTTCATTTTTGGGCAAGGTGTTGCAGGATTCTTGCATGCTGTTTTTTTATGCATTGCCATTTTGTTGTGACTTTTCTTCAGGATTTTCTCTTCTGTACTGCTCAATCCCCTCTTCTAGTAGCTTCTGATATGTGTTCTTTAATTGTGCAGTATAAATTTCTTTTACATCTTTCTGTTTTAACGCTGTTATATCTGTTGGTGTTGCTGAATTAGTTGTTTGTTTGTTTCTCTTTAATTTGATTTTCATTTTTATCATTACAGGATTGTGGTCTGAATTAATATCTGCTCCTGGGTAGGTTTTGGCTTTCTTGACGCTGTTCCTGAATCAGCTAGACTAACAAAAAGACATGACAAACTGCAACATTTCGGCAAAAGCCTTAATCAGGAAAAATAAAACAAACTATACACATTAAACACATAATTCTGAGTAAGAGTGCACGACACAGCTTTAAAAAATGGCGGAAAAGACGGTATTCAGGATTTTCGTAGTCTGGTTAAAAAATTATTAGACAAAATATGGCAAGTATGATTTAACTAGATCGATAAAAACAAACAATGAAAGATGGGAAACTTGGAACATGAAAGGAGCTGTCCCATAGGGCACTAAGAAAATGGAAAAAAAACAGAATAAAAGACTTTAAGAAAGAGAGGAAAGGGTGTCAGGGGGAGGAGCAGAGCAAGAGAAGTAATATAGATAATGCAGGGAGGAATTGGGATAGGAAAAAAGAAAAATAAGGAGACCAACAAAAGAGTGAAAAGATTTTAATCCTCTCGTTTGGAGAGTACCAAAGCGGGTTATAAGTCGGTTCTCCAAAGTGAAAAGGTTATGGGTATCTGAGTATAGATGTAAAAAAATATATAATAGAAAAAATGGTGCGGTTATAGCTTTACGTAATAAATGGATGACGCAAATCTAAACGACGTTTCGGATCAATAGGTCTTCAGCAGGAACAAACAAACAACATACAACACAGATATGTAAGTAAGTAAAATTAGCGTTACAAAGCTAATTAATAATGGAGTAACTAAAATAAAATAATTTCGAACTAGAATGAGAAATAAGAATAAAAATGTCGTCTCTGTGTACTGCACTGTGGCCTAAAGGAAAATGAACTATAGTCGCGCAAGGTACCCGATGTACCGAATGTATGAATAAATCTTTGTAATGTATGTAATGAAGGAATGCATCTGTATACAGTTCAGAGCTACAACTACCTGGGACACACTGTAACCAGTGATAGAAAATGTACAAATGAAATAAACAAAAGAATAGGTGTGGCAAAAAGTAATTTTAACGCCATGAAAAATATACTAACATAAAAATAAATAACACAAGGGCTAAAACTAAGAATAGCAAAATGTTACATCTTCTCAATATTCCTGTATGGTGCAGAAACATGGACATTAGACAAGAAAACAGAACAGAAAATTGAAGCCTTTGAAATGTGGATTTATAGAAGAATAGGTAGAATTAGAAGGAAAAAAAAGAAAACAAACGATGAAGTTTTAAAACAACTAAAAATGAAAGAGAACTACTAAACACAATTAGAACAAGACAAATTAAATTTTTTGGGCAAAAGACCCAACATCCTAATAAAAGTAATATTGGAAGGGAAAATACAGGGTAAAAGAGGCAGAGGCAGACCAAGACTAACACGGACGAGTAACATAAAAAAATGGACAAGGCAACATATGGCAATCTGCACCAACAAAGCAAGAGACAGAGTGGAACGACGCTCCATGATAGCCAACCTTCGATGCGGAGACGGCACTCAGTGATGATGATGAATGAATGTAATCCATAAATCTTTACTACAGCCCAGCATTTTTATGCATTTATATGTGTTTCTTTGCCTTCATCCCTTATGGGTATCATAGTTTTAATGCGTGTGGGAAAAAATATTTGTAGCCAACTAGATTGTTTTTGAATAGCCTTTATTTAGTCATAAATGATATTAGTACCTAATGAGAGAAAAGTCAGAACCTGTGGTCAATTATTTGCTAGACCGTTGGTAGTTTCATTCAACAAAACAAACATATACACTGATAATCAACCTTTGCGCTTCTCCTCGCTGTTATTGTCTTTGCTATTTTTGCAGGTTAGGAAGTTGCTCATTTTTTCTTCGAGTAATCCAGAAGTTGTTCTTTTGGGCTGAATAACTATCGTTATACCATGGCGCTACCTCTCGGTTTTAGTTCTGGCTTTATCCGTTGATCCATTTAATGATTACAATGTTCTGTAGAAAGTTGTGTGTTTTTCATTTGCCATAACATCATCAAAATTATCATCGTAATTTTCATTTATGCCGTGAGGGAAAAAGCAGATTGTTGCAGTGCTGCGGTAAAGCTGGTAGCAAGGAGCAAGTGGTGGGGTATAACATACACCTCTACAAAGTATGGTAGCAGCTTTACAAAACAGGAACAAAATTAAATCATGACGTTTCGGTCTAAATGTGGTCTTCTATAGAAAACACGAACACATAGATGGGTCAACTAAGCTACATGTTCTAATGTAACCAAAACTAGTGGATCTGAAGTAGAACCATACCATCCTTTTGATCAGATTGTTCCTTTTGTGGTTATCTAGTGTCCTATAACCCCTATCACACACGTTGTAGCCCATTGTGTAGCCACCTTCCTCCGTTTGTTCACGGCTACTTTTCATTCCTAGTTGAGCTGACACGCTGTGTTATATCGATTCTTATCTAGCCAATACCCTCTTGTCACCCTTGTTACAGCTTCGTCATTCACACCTTCATTCAACATATTCCCACCCCCCCCACCCCCTTCCCTCAGGCCAACTCTTATCACGTGACTTTATTACGATGCACTTTTACCCAAATTAACTGAAAACTGCCTACTTTTTGGGTCCTAGTTTTCCCTTCTGTGGAGTTTCATATGAGTCTAAGAACGTCTTTGGTAGGACACGACGTGTTCTTTGTTTCAAGATTTTATTGTTAGCAAAATTCATTTGAAAGAGAATCGAAAATGAAACTCTGAATTTGAAAACGGCGGGAGAGAAAAGAAAAAGAATCGGACCTAGTGAAATACTAAGAAGAACACTGAGAAGAGAGGTTACACCATGGGGCATCAGCTGGCTTGTTACGGTACTCTTTAAAATCGGCATAACCCTGTAAGTAGTGTAAGCGACATTCACGAAGTCCTATTTTACCCAGCGGACTAATTCTCGAAATTATTTTGCTTTAGATACTTCATTAGCTATGTAAGGCTACTTTTATTTACTTACATATATGTATGTGTTTTTTGTTGTTTCTGCTGAAGGCCTATAGAGCCGAAACGTCGTTCAAATTTGTGTCGTTCATCAATTACGTAACGATTTAACCAAACCGATTTTTTCTAATATTTTCATTTCTCATCCCGAAGTCCCGAAGAGTATTTTCAAGGGATACAACTCTAATATAATTATCTGTCTTCTGACACGCCTATCATGATCTCCCTTGCCATATATTGTTTACAGTATAAACGAATTTGTGACGTTTTGAAAGTCTTCAATCTGCTAATTCATATGTAAAAGTGGAAAAATGGCTGGCAGCAGTGAAAAATCAAGAATACCGAATGCACAATTTTATAAAAACAGCAGAAAAGCCTAGAGAATTATGATCTTAGTACTTTGAATGTGTTGGACTAGTAGTTTTTGTAGACCTAAACTACGATCTTATGCAACAAATCCATGTCAATAAAAATGAGAAAGAGAGTTCATCGGTGCTATATAGAACCAATCCTGACCTATGGAAGCGAATCATGGACAGTAGACAAACAAATTAAAAGACGATTAGAGGCCACAGAGATGGGATTTCTCAGAAGAATGTTGAAAGTTCACTGGATAGCTAAAAAGATCAATGAGGTTGTTCTCAAGAGGCCAACACAAAAAGGGAGCTCTTAAAAAACATCAGAGAGAAGCAATCAACATTTTTCAGGCACATCATGAGAAGAGGAAAGTTGGAATACTTGGTTACAACTGGCAAAATAAAAGGAAGAGAGATCGCGGACAACAAAGAGAGAAAATACTGGATAGCTTGGTGTCATGGCATAGAAAACAGTCAACAACAGAATTGATACGATGCACTGTAGATAGAAGATTGAGGAGGGACATGATCACCTACGCCAAACGGTATGGCACATTATGATGATGATGATGAATCTACAATATAGGGCAGACCTAAACTACGAAATAGGGCAGACCTAAACTACGATATAGAGCAGACCTAAACTACGATATAGAGCAGACCTAAACTACGATATAGAGCAGACCTAAACTACGATATAGGGCAGACCTAAATTACGATATAGAGCAGACCTAAACTAAGATATAGAGCAGACCTAAACTACGATATAGAGCAGACCTAAATTACGATATAAAGCAGACCTAAACTACGATATAGAGCAGACCTAAACTACGATATAGAGCAGACCTAAACTACGATAAAGAGCAGACCTAAACTACGATATAGAGCTGACCTAAACTACGATATAGGGCTGACCTAAATTACGATATAGAGCAGACCTAAACTACGATATAGAGCAGACCTAAACTACGATATAGAGCAGACCTAACCTACGATATAGAGCAGACCTAAATTACGATATAGAGCAGACCTAAACTACGATATAGAGCAGACCTAAACTACGATAAAGAGCAGACCTAAACTACGATATAGAGCAGACCTAAACTACGATATTGAGCAGACCTAAATTACGATATAGAGCAGACCTAAACTACGATATAGAGCAGACCTAAACTACGATATAGAGCAGACATCTTTTGAGACTGTGCTAAGGCAACACTTAGAAAAGAAAAGATTAATGAAAAATGATGGAAAACCCTGTGGATCAGTGGGCCTGACTTGTTCATTCTGTGGCCCTGTGTTGTTGTCAAACATTGGTAGAATTAGCCACGAGAGAAACTGTTCGTCAAAAACAAAACCTCAAAAACAAAAAAAATACACAATAACCTTCACTAGACCGTCTGACAAGACTAAAAGGGCCATATCATATTAGTTTTTGTAACACTGATGATAAAATCTATGGATTACATGATATGTTTAGTGGCAATAACAAAATGTTACGTTTCATATTCCCTATCAATATTGGTTATTATTTTTTTTAAAATTCTACTTACATTTTTTTTTTTCAAAATAACTTCCGTGATTTTGAAACTGTATCCTTCCCTTTTCCATTGATTCCAAACACACGTATCTGTCTGTGCAAGTAGTTGGATGTAACCTATACTCCGACAAGGTATGGTGAAAACTTTGCAAAAAAAAAAAAAAAGGAACACCACAAAAAGTAATGACGTTTCGGCTTACACGCGGCCACCTTCAGAAAACGAGAACATGTGTCTGTGAATAAACGTGGATGAAGTGGCAGTCTGAGCCTCAATTAGAACAAGGACGTATAGCGAGATGCAGTGCGGGTCATGTGCAAAGTCTGACACTTAATAACACATATCGTCAAACATGGACAGTCTAGAATTTCTGCCCTACTTTCAGCTCGCGAGATACAATTTTTCTAGCAGTCTTCTCGCATTTTCGTGGATACTTTTTTTCCCAGAGTATTTTCACTCTTCGTTGTGGACCCCACTATCTTGCCATTGAAGTCGTTCATCATGATGATAGTGTCCTGTTTGATAACTCATTGTTGTTGTGTTTAGAGTCTCTTATAGAAGGAGTTTTTGATAGGGTCCCATTCTTTCCTTAGTTAGGATATACAGTTGTCAATTGTTAGTTGCTACATATTGCTGTATAGTGCTAGTTGCTATGTATATCGTTAAATATTGTTAGTTTGTACATCTTCCTCTTTTCTCTTTTCACTGATACCTAAAAGGTGTCGTGGTTTATATCATTTGTCGTTCTTGAGCTGCTCGAATTGTCTGAATTAGTGATTTTCCTTTGTTGTTACATGTCTCTGTCACTGCATCTATCCATCTTCTTCTGGGTCTTCCTCTTGGTCTTTTTCCATGCATTCTCGAGAAGAACGCCCTTGATGGTTATTGGTAAGGATTCATTCTGACCAGGTGGCCAAACCATTTAAGTTGTTGTTGTTCTATATATTCTTGGCAGGGTTTTGTTCCTACTATTTTTCTTATGGTTTCATTTGGTATTCTATCTCTTCTTGTGTTGTTTGTTACTTTTCTCAAGCACAGCATCTCACATGTATTGATCTTTCTTAGTTTGTACATACCGCTGTGTATTGCTAGTTGGTAAATGCGCCTGTAAATTGTTAGTTACTATATATCGCTGTATATTGTTATTTACGGCATACCGTTGTATATTGCTAGATGGTGCATACCCCTGTACATTGCTAGATGGTACATCATCATCTTGTGCCATACCGGCTGAAATAGGTGATCCTATACTTCCACAAGCTTCTATCCATCGTGCATCGTATCAATTCTGTTGTTGACTGTTTTCCATGCCATGCCTCTAGGCTATCTAGCATTTTCTCTCTTTGTTGTCTCTTGACCTTTATTTTGCCAGTTGTAACTAAATATTCCTACTTTTCTCTTCTCATGATGTGCCAGGAAAATATTTCTTTCTGATGTTCCTTAGGAGCTCCCTTTTTGTGTTGATCTCTTTTAGAATGTTCTCGTTGGTCTTTTTAGCTGTCCGAGAAACTTTCAACATTTTCCTGAGAAATCCCATATTTGTAGCCGCTTCTTCTCGTTTGTTTGTTTACTGTCAATTATTCGCTTCCATAGTTCAGAATTGGCGCTATAAAGCACCGATGAACTCTCTCACATACATTGACATAGATTAGTTGAATAAAACGTTCTTCAATATCTGAAATGCTTTTTTGGCCTGAGCTGTTCTGCTTTTTATTTCTGTAGTGCATCTTCCATCTAATCTTATTATTGTGCCCAAATATTTGACGCGTTGCACTTGTTTCAGATTTATCCTGTTTATTTTTATGCTGCATGATGGTGGTAATTGTTTCTACAATATGACCATTACATCTGTTTTCTTACTATTCAGACTGAGACCTTTCTTGTAATACAATATCGCTGTATATTGTTAGTTGGTACGCACCACTGTATATTTTTACTTGTTATGTATTGCTGTATATTGTTAGTTAGGACATACGGTTCTATATTTTTAGTTGGTACATACCCCAGTATATTGCTAGTTGGTAAATATCGCTGTATATTGTTAATTGATATATACCGCTATATATTGCTAGTTGGTAGATATATATGTATAATGTTGGTTGGTACAAATAAATGGAACACGAGACAATAATAATGCAATACAGAGAGCAAAGACCGAGAAGCTAAATTTAAACGCATTATGGTTGGATCTTGTCAAAACATATGAATCATTCCCACATCAGATGATTTTGCAGGCTCTCCGAATGTGCCATGTACCCCAGAGCTGTAAAATTTTGCCCACACTCTTCGTGATGGCGATGCAAATAATACTGAAAGCAGCAGAAGGAGTTGCTAAGGGACCAGACTTTGTAGATGGATTCCGCATGCCACCACTTAAAGCGTTCATGGATGACACCACGATTTTAGCGTCAGTAGAGAGTCACGGCAATTGGGAAGACACTAAAGACACTATCCAGGCCATGAGAATCTTCTCTTCCATCTCTCTCTCCCATGGCCGCTCAATCCGACTTTTTCGTCCTCGACGTTTGTTCTCTTAACACATCTATCCCTCACTTCAACGGCCTCCTGGCTCCACGGTTCTTTCTAGAACAGAGGCAACACCCCTCTGTTCATACTTCCACACTTCTCTGCCTCATTGAGCTTGTCCTCAACCTCAACACCTTTGAGTTCAATGACCTAGTCAGTGGTGTAGCCATGGGTTCCGAGATGGGTCCAAGCTTGCTTGTTTATGGGTTACCTTGAACACCAAATTCTCAATTCGTATCAGAGTCCCCTTCCTATCAAATACCGCGTGTACATTGATGACTGCTTTGGACTTATCGATCTACCTGAGGACGACGTCTTCAAGTTTATCGACTACAGTGTATCTCCACTTCCTCTGTTACCTAGGTAGACCTCATTGTTTCCTTGGGTACTTCTGGCCTCCACGCCTCGGTTTCCTATAAACTCACAGACGCCCATTGTTACCTTCTCTATACTTCATCACATTCACCTTCATGTCGTGATTCTATCAGTTTTCACAATTATTGCGTCTTCGTCGCATCTGCCAGGATGACCAGGATTTTCTCCAACAGGCTCACCCTATGTTATGTTTCTTTAGCCACCGGCTTTATCCAGATTCGATCCTCCAATCTACCTTTAAACAAGTCCTCCTTATCTTTCGTCCCGAGGCACTGACTCCTTCCAACCGACACCCCTCTGAGAGAACATCACCCTTACCTATCATCCTCACAACTATTCTGCTGTGAAAATACTCAATCGTTACCGTTCCAGTATCCACTCTGATCCCACCACTCGTCAACTTTTCCTTGATCCCCAATGGTCGCCTTCAAACGCGACAGGAATTTGAGAGATTCTGGTTAGAAGCCGTCTCCCTCGCTCCGACCATAAACACTTTGGTACGGTCACCTGTGGACGTAACTGTATCACCTGTACATCGTAATAGACATTCCACCCAGAATACTCTCAGCAATATATGCAGACAATCTGGCGTTATGGGCACGTGAAGAATCTGTGGCAGTGGCTAGTTCCAAAATGGAAGATGCCCTATGAAAACTTGAAAAATGGACAAACACCTGGTTATTACCAATTAATGAAAAAAATAAAAACTACATACACAGTTTTCAGCCTATCAAGAAACACACTCTCTGCAAAATTGAAGATAAAAGATCATGCACTTCCTGTTGACCAAAACCCAACATATCTTAGTGTCGTCTTAAATCGCAGAATGACATGGAAAAACCAGATAGTCAGAGCAAACAAAAGAGCCAGGAAACGAACATATATTATGAGGAAATTAGCAGGAACGGACTGGGGAGCAGACAGCAATATCTTGAAACGACTATACGTAGGAAAAGTCAGACCAGTCCTAGAGTATGGAGTCACAACCTGGGCTACAGCTTCCAAATCACAGCTCAGCAAAATTACAGAACACAAAACCAATCTGCCGGCATCATCACTGGTACTATGAAATCTACACCTATCGAGACTCTAGAAACAGTAACAGACTTACAACCCTTAGACAACAAACAATCGGAAAACTAAAGTAATGCAAGAAGCGGAGAATTATAAAAGGCTCTTTAGTCACCCCATGCACCAAAGAATAACTGGTTTCTGAAAAAGAAGACTGAAGATGAGCAACTTCGCTGCAACCTCCAAAGAACTGGCAACTAGTGACCCAGTACTGTCCCAAACAACGCCGAAACCCTTAGGCCCATCTGATATGACTCCTCATGTGAAACACAAAATACCATTACTTAAGGATGACATAATAGGAATCATGAAGAAAGGAACCCAAACAGACACAGAGAGAAAACACATAGCAGAAAAACACATAAACGACAAATATCCACAGGTCTCCTGGTCACACATATACACAGACGGTGTGTTCCTGAAGCTGAAAAACCAGGAAGAGATCACCAAGTCAATAGCTACCAGGAAATTCTCAAACAATTGTTAAAAAGTAGAATCTGAAGCCCTCAAATACGCTGCAAATCTGGCTATCAAATACAAAACATGCACAAGAAATTGGTGATACTAACTGATGCTTTGTCAGTCCTAACAGCTCTAAAAAAACCCCAGGAACAACGAACTAGATGACTTGAGAACAACCCTAGACCAACTATGCAATAACTTCCAGACAGTGGTCATCCAGTGGATACCATCACAGTGTAATATACATGGAAACGAACGCGCAGACAAATTAGCTAAAGAGGGAGGGAGATTACCACAGGAGAACCATCTTGTCAGCTACGATGAAGCCAAATCCATCATCAAAGGCCTGTTTCATGAAAAATGGAAACGAGAGCACCCAAAATATGACGAGAGGGATGGATACCACCAACTATCAAGGAGGTATCATGTCATCATACTTCGCCTATGCACTGGCCACAACAGAATGAGAAACCACATTTTCACCAAACTCAAAATAGGAACTACCAGCCAGTGCCACTGCACACTGGACAACATGACAACAAAGGATGTTCTACAAGATTGCTCCTAGTACACATACCTGAGAAGCACAAAGTGGACCACACCCACCTCCCTGGAAGAGAAACTATACGGAGCAACCGAATCACTTAAACAGACAGGTGCCTTCGTGAGAGAGTCCGGAATCCTAGTCTGACAGAGTCATGATCTCTGAAGAAGAAGAGAAGATCACCTGTGCTTATGTCTTATTCCTTAATGGACAGTTCGAGATCTAGGATGGCTTCACATGTGTGTCCCGTAACATCATTTACGCCATCATATAACAACGATGTCACATGACTTATATTGGCGAGTCTGGTAGACGTTTAGTGTAATAAATTGTGTGAACATCTTCGGGATGTTAAACAGAATACTGGCACTCCAGTGGCGTCTCATTTCAACTCCTCAAACCACAGGGACAAAAATGACATCCATATTACTGGTATCGCCCTTTGCCACTTCCGCAACCGCAGCCGGTTTACCTTGCAGAACCACCTTATAGTCCAATTGGGGTCGCTGAACCCACGAGGCATGAATGTATCACACTCGTACACATAGTTTCCCTGTGGGAGCTCCTTCCCTATTGCAAATTCTACTCTTCTGCTCATGTATGAGCATATTAATATATGCACATGCTATGCTATTCATAGCTCTCCTCTACTAGACGACACTGCGATATTCCGGTGGTCTCCTATATCTATGTTGTCTGGGCTTCTTACTTTTGTGTAAGACATTACCCTTTCTACTTAAACTACACGGTACCTTATCTTTTTCATGTTCTCAGCGAATCCTGTATAGGTGTAACGTAAACGTATAGGTGTAAATGGATATATATGGGTATGCGATTGTGTGTATGCGTATTTGTGTGTGTGTATATATATATATATACATGTGTGTGTGTGTGGGTATGCGATTGTGTGTATGCGTATTTGTGTATGTGTATATATATATATAAGTGTGTGTATGTGTGTGTGTATGTGTGTGTGTATGTGTGTGTGTGTGTGTGTGGGTATGCGATTGTGTGTATGCGTATTTGTGTGTATATATATATATATATATACGTGTGTGTGTGTGCGTGCGCGCGCGCGTGCGTGCGTGCGTGCGTGTGTGTGTGTGTGTGTGTAGACATTTCCGATGTCGAGGTAGTCGAGGTACCAATGACAATGTCCCCCCACATAATTTTATAAACTTTTAACCTGTTTTTGACCCGCCCATCGGCTGGACAGTCGTGTGCCCCCCACCACGAGTTCTTTCTCCCTCTGGCCACGACACAGGGAAGTCATTTTTATTTTTGTTCCTCGTACTCGTTCGAAATTATTTTGTTTTGGATTCTTCATTATTAGTTAGCTATGTAGGATTTATTCTATTTACTTACATAATTATTTGTGTGTTGTTTGTTTGTTCCTACCGAAGGCCTATTACGCCGAAACATCGTTCAAATTTGTGTCGTCTATCAATTAAGTAAAGCTTTAATCATATATTTTTTACAATTAAAAAAAAAAAATGTCTTCTTCACATTCAGCTTTACTGCAGCGTTGCTGTTTAATGCATTTATTTGCATCTGTTTGCCTTTACCCCTGTATGTTTGCTGCTGGGTAATAGCACTGTATGGTTGTTAGCCGGAAAAGAACATATATCGATAATGGATTGTTAATTGGGGTAAAACACGTATGGTTGCTATACGCCTATGAATGCTATTTTCGACATGTCAGTGTATATTGTTAGCTGGGTCATACTTAGGACACGATTGTAAACTTCAACATGCCGCTTTATGATTGATCGTTTAATGTTTTCAGTTTGATATAGGACTGCAATTATGTGAAGATGGCTGGGCGCTCCAGAAGTAAGATTTTCAGCTTTTGGATAAAAAAGGCCCCTGGTTTTGAAACCTGCCATACAACAATAGGGACACTTTCTCATAGAATCCGTTGTTTATTGGTGGCATTACCCTCCACCAACAGAAATTAGTAAGCAGTTACAAACGAGACAATTTTCGAAGACAGAGATGCTGTGCTAAAAGACGCACATAACGACAATTACCGTAAACTAATGACACAAGAAGAGATAGAATACCAAAATGAAACTATAAGAAAAATAGTAGGAACAAAACCCTGCCAAGAATGCATAGAAAAACAACAATTTAAATGGTTTGGCCACCTGGTCAGAATGAATCGTTACCAATCACCATCAAGGGCGTTCTTCTCAAGAATGCATGGAAAAAGACCAAGAGGGAGACCCAGAAGAAGATGGATAGATGCAGTGACAGAGGCATGTAACAACAAAGGAAAATCACTAATTCAGACAATTCGAGCAGCACAAGAACGACAAATGATATAAACCACGACATCTTTTAGGTATCAGTGAAAAGAGAAAAGAAGAGGAAGAAGTATGACACAGCGCATGGAGACAAATAATAATAAATGAATATTATTATAGAGCGAAACTTCCGAGGCGATAATCAGATATATTGTTCTTTTTTTTTTTCTGTTATTGATTATTTTCGGTATGTAGCCATACCGAAAAGTCAGGAACCACTGATTGTGAAGACCATCGCACTATTAATTTCATGAGCCATATGACGAAAATATTACTAAGAATCATCATGAGACTTGTAAGAAACAAAATAAAACAAGAAATAAGTGAAGAACAATGTG